>NDXB01006414.1:87685-109584 GCA_002631895.1 Agapornis roseicollis | reverse complement strand
GGGGGGGGGGACTTGGACTAAGGTTTTGGTCTCATTGTATTTTATAATAATGACTTGTAATACAATAGAGTCATTGATCATGAAACTGATCTGGTGTATGTTCCCAGTGTGGTCACCACCATTATATTTTGGGAGGTATGTAATAACAGTGCTTGGCAATTATACTTCTTTTTTCTCCTTCTGGGGTGGTCAACCTGTGAAGGAGGCACTCTTTTACCCTCCCAGTCCTTCCCCCAGACCATTTACAGCATCGTTTGAGAGTTTTGGAGATTTTGAATGGCCTTTTAATATTGTTGAGACCTGTTTGCAGATTGTGATGGGGATCACCATGTTGGGACGCATACAGAGTATGTTTTGCCCACGACCATTTGGTCTGGTCTCAAGAGTTAAGCAGAGTCAGATTTGGGCCTTCTCTGGGGTTAGACGACGATATAGGAGAAAAACTGACTGCTATTGCTGAACCCAGGACAATACCAAGAACTGCCTACCTCCCTGTCCTGGGTTCAGCAGTTCCCTGGTGGTCTAGTGGTTGGGATTCGGCACTCTCACTGCCGCAATCCGGGTTCGGTTCCTGGTCAGGGAAAATGCCTTCCAAAGAACTGTTGTAGTTTGAACCCAGCCAGGCAGCACATTCACTCACTCAACTCTTTCCCCCCGCTTCTGGCCCTCCCATCTTTCCTCCCCGCTCCCAGAGGAGTGGGAGGAAAGATGAGCCAAAGGACTCCCACGAGTTCAGATAACAACAATCCAGTAACTAAGGTATAACACAAATCACTATTGCTATCATCAATAATAATAACAACAAGGAAAAACAAGGGAAGAGGGTACGATACCACCCGCCGAAAACGAGCTCGACCAGGAAGTTCCCTCTCCTTCCGGGTAACTCACAGTTACCCCTGGGCATGACGTGTCAGTCTGGGCTCTGTCCCTCCTTCCTCTTGGCCCCCCTCCTCCCCGGCAGAGCATGAGGCTCACAAGGTCCTTGGTCAGGGCAAACATTGCTCAGCAACAATCAAAAACTTCGGCCTTATCAGCCTTGTTCCCAGGTTAAGTCAAAACACAGCTACTAAAGAGAAGAAAAACTGACTGCAACTGCTGAACCCAGGACATTCCCAAGAACTGCCTACCTCCCAGTATGTCCTACAGGTGCTTTTTGCCATGCTCTTCAGGGACTCCTGAAAGCACAAATTTTGTATAACCAAAACACCTTTTTTGTGTAACTGGTCTCTATTATTCTGACTAGGGGGAAGCAGATGAATTCCAGCTTGCAAAAAATTGAAGAATATGAGCAGACTTGTACCATATTCCAGCCCCATTTACTCTAAAAAGAAATTTTGTCTCCAGGTAAATGAAAAATAAGCAATAAATAGTTTGTGTTGCTTCTGGCCTTGCAAATCTCTCAACAGGATACCAATATCATTTATTTATGATACCTTTTTGGTAGCTGGAATAAACCTATTAAAAGAGAAAAATGTAAAAGACAGTGTAGAGCTTCCGCAGGAGGTTGTTTGGGTTTGATAGAAAGTGTAAGATATAAAGATATTGACTCACTGCAGACTCTCCTTCCTACAGCAAAATGTCCTGGGACATTTTGGGGGTGAGGGTGTGTGTAAGGTTTTAGTAGCAGGGTGACTGCAGAGGTCACTTCTGTGAGAGGCTGCTAGAAGTTTTGCCTATGTTAATAGAGCCAATGCTGGCCGAATCCAAGAGTTTGTGAAGGACTGTAGCTTGCTGGAAGCTGTAGCTTAAGTTGAAGAAGTTCATGGAGAGAGAGATCCAGTGCTGGAGCAGGGGAAGAGTGTGAGGAGTTCTCCTCCTGAGGAGGAAGTGCTTTTTTAAGATCTGGTTTTATTTTTCATTACCCTACTCTGATTTGACTGATAAAAAACATAATTTCCCCAAGTCAAGTCTGTTTTGCCCATGACAGCAACTGGTAAATGATCTCTCCCTGTCCTTATCTCAACCCACAAGACTTTCATTACAATTTCTGTCCCTTCAAGTTGAGGAGGAGAGTGATAGAGTGGCTTTGGGGAGCACCTGATATCCAGCCATGGTCAACCCACCACAGGGAGACCCCATATCTTGCCTTCTACACCCAAGATGTGCTGCTGAGCTGCTATGCTGCTATGAGCGGTGGCTTTTCCTTCCTCTGGATGAAGGACCAGACAAGGAGAAGGCTCCCTGGGAAACACATTTTCCTTGCAGACCTGGAAGGCCACCTGCCCAGCCATTAAATAAGTTAATTTTGAGTACCAAGGACAGTCTCCCAGCTGTGGACTTCAAGATCCTGTGCTGTGACTGTTCACATGTGTCTGTGTCTCTGGAGCAAAGGAGATATACATCTGACATGGGCCACAAAACTCCTTTCCACAGTGGACACCCACCAGAGATTCTGTTGCAGAACAGTCTTAGTGCTGGGGACATGCTGGAGCTTTGCCCTTGCAGCGTCTCTTACGTCCAAAAGTATAGAAAAATCCTAAAGGCTAAGTAGCTACCAGAATATTTCAAAGGCTTTTGTCCTTTCACCATTTTCACAATGTTCCATTCTATGCATGTGTTACACTGATGGTTGCAAATCGCAACTTCAGCATATATTAGGAAGGACAAAACAAGTTTATCAAGGCCACTGAGTTTCATATCTATATTTGATAAACTGAAGAACAACATTTCCTTTCATATATTAATATATTATGTATCAGCTTTAAACAAAAAACTAAACAAAACAAAAAACCCACCCCATGTTTACAATCATGATTTATATTTTTTTTTCATAGGTGTCTTTGTATTAATCTAGGTAAACTAGTGCTCTGACAGACCCTTCTGGCACTACTTCAGGTCTCTTGAAAAATAAGAATCAGGCACTTCTGAGTGATTTTCAGGAAGTACAGCTAAACCCAAAATAGCTGCAGGAGTTGCCTGAGATAAAGTAGAAAGCAAAGTCTTATTAGGAGCTTGCAACAACATGAAGTAGCTGTTGTAGAGGGCAGTGAAAATGGTACAGGTGTGCAAAAATCATTAGATGTTGTGTGCAGAAATGGTGATTCCCCCTGTTACTCAAAAACAAGTATGACATGAAGTACACACAGCATTAGGCTGGTTGTTGAATAAGACCCTCTACTATCAGATTAAAAAACTTATTTTTCCTTCCAAATACTGCTTCTTTGATCCCTATTTGCAAAAATACCTCACAGAAATGAAATCTCCCTCTATTTACATCCTGGAGGCTGACACCATTTCATACAATTTTTATTTGACTGCTTCTGAATGGGAGCAGACCAGAGTATTGTGCAAAGACATTTATGTCTCTCAGTTCCCTATCTCAAAGACATTTATGTCTCCCAGCTCCCTATCTCATGTGACTGAAGCAATCAGTTCAGCACAGCATGATGGAGAAAGGGCAGAGGGAACAGATGATTCAGGCATGAGATGAGGACAAATGTATGTTTGGATTGGAGTGCTTGAGTTAACTTTTATGAATCCTTCAAAAATAGTAAACTGTTTTCTTGTTTTCAAACTCACCTTGTTTTCCGGAGCATGAATAAATCACTGGCAAATTTGTTTGCTGCTAGTTTAATAGTTAGCAATAGCAATTCATTATATTAATTCCACCCAGTTACTAGTTTTTCTCAAAGATGTCAGACAGTTTAGTTGAACACATGCTATATATCTGTCAATTTGGTTAATTAAAAATATTTAGTACATCCCATACAAAAGACAATGTGGAAAACACAGCTTTGACTCAGCAGAGACTTTAGTAGTAACTGTCTCCATATAGTTACTTATGACAAGTTTTAATCTGCTTGGTCGTGAAATATTCATAATCACACATAAGAATGAATGTCACTGTTGTGACAGATTCTTATGATATCTAGGACACTACCTGTGAATTGTTTGAGCAAGTATTTACCGCCACATACTTAAGTAACATTTCTGCCTATGGTAATGTGCTAAGCAGCTTTGTGTCTGTATCCTGCCCTTTCCTGTAGCAAAAATCCTCTTGAATGAGATTACGATTATTGTTGCTCACTGGATCTCAACACTGATTTTTGGAAATCCAAGGGTAATGCGTATTTGTAAATCGGGATTTGACATTTGAGCACTGAGAAAAACTTTTTTTATGTTCAACATCTTATACTTAAATGTAAATTTAGCACAACACAAAATCTATTGCTTTAAAGGCAAAGTCGGTTTTGCAGGCCTCATGCACTTTAAGTAAAGAGAACAAGGTTGGAAGATTCATGAAAAAGGCTGCGTAGGTGTCATAAATTTATTAATTCAGGATGATGCCTTTCTTTGAATTTTATATGCAATATGAAAACTGCATGTTTTCATACAGTTGTAAATAGCACACTCAGTAGGCACTGAGGTTTCACGTAGGGAACATGGAGGTCTGCAGTGAGACTCTTAGCAATAGTGGGCAAGTTCCCAGCTGGAATAAGCTGGGGTGACTCCTAGAGAACTTTAAATCTACTGCATGTGTTCTAATGACTATACAGCTCCAGGCATTTTCAGAGGTAAGAGTCAGGGAGAGGGCATGAGGGTAAATAGACCTTTGGTTCAATTTAGTGCACTTTTACCATTCACTTTTATGTGAATGGTAAATTTTCTACTATTATATTAATGATGAAATATAATTGTTGTTAAAATTAATGTAGGAGCCTAGGTAGACAAGCTTAGGCCCACATTCTGCTTTATAGGTCAGCTTCTGCTGGGTATCATGGCAGTGCTGGGACTGGGCTTAGCAAGTACAGCACAGCTTTCCCCTGCACACATATATCAATGGAGCCGTGCTTGTGGCAGCCTCACCCTTTACAGTACCAGTTATTGGTGAGACACCTGTAGTACCTTGTTGCTGACCCTAGAAATTATTTGCTGCTGTTCTGGTGGGCTCTATCTGAACCTGCTGTGGGTGCAGCACACCCCACATACAGTGGAATATGACACAGGGTTTGCATCCTTCCCAGCCCAGGCATTTGAAAATGTAACCCCCATTTGAAAGCTCTGTGTGAACAATGCAAAATGGTGGATCACATCCCACCCATCTTCCTTCTAGCCATCAGCTGCTAAAACATGCATCAGAACTGCACCCTGTGCTTCCAAATTGAGTCTATTCATCTAATACAATCAGCTAACTAAAACCCAAATATGTGTAGGAGTGATCTGGTTAAACACAGACTATCAGAAATCTTAAATCAACATGGGAGTTTTTGATTTTTTGATGTCTGTTTTTCCATCCAGAGACACTGTAATACTTGACCTAGTTCTCAGCTTCAGAAGGTGAGCCTACAGGGCCACTTCATATCTACGCCAGTTTACTGATGAGTTTGAAGTTCTTCCCCTTTTCTTGAGAGAATTTGAACGTGTAATCTCAAAGTATGTAGTTTTTAAGGATGAAGAGCAGTAAGAAGTGAAGAACTGAGGGCAGAAAAGGAGAGGAGGAAGAAGGGAGGAGCATGAGTTCTGTTTACATGCCAGGAGAGGCTCAGAGTGCCATTCCTGATAGCACCAGGATGTGACATGAGGACAGACAAGCAGATGGGCCAAGCAAAAGTGAAAAGCCAACCTCCCATGTCCCTGCTGTGCTGGCGGCTGTAAGAACTTCAGTGCATACTTTTAGAGTTGTCATCTTCTCATCAGCACAGAGCCACGAAGATGATGAAGGGAGTGGAACATCTCCCTTATGAGGAGAGGCTGAAGGAGCTGGGTCTCTCTAGCTTGGAGCAGAGGAGACTGAGGGGTGNAGATGATGAAGGGAGTGGAACATCTCCCTTATGAGGAGAGGCTGAGGGAGCTGGGTCTCTTTAGCTTGGAGAAGAGGAGACTGAGGGGTGACCTCATCAATGCTTACAAATATGTAAAGGGTGAGTGTCAGGATGATGGAGCTAGGTTCTTTTCAGTGATGTCCAGTGATAGGACAAGGGAGAATGGGTGTAAACTGGAGCATAGGAGGTTCCATGTGAACATCAGGAGAAACTTCTTTACTGTGAGAGTGACAGAGCACTGGAACAGGTTACCCAGGGGGGTTGTGGAGTCTGCTACGTTGGAGATATTCAAGGCCCACCTGGACAAGTTCCTGTGTGATGTACTCTAGGTTACCCTGCTCTCGCAGGGGGGTTGGACTAGATGATCTTTCGAGGTCCCTTCCAACCCTTAGGATTCTGTGATTCGGTGAAATCCTGCCTGACCAATTTGGTGGCCTTCTACGATGGGGCTATCAAACTGATGGACAGGGGTAGAGCAGTTGATGTCATCTACCTGGACTTGTGCAAAGCGTTTGACACTGTCCCACACAACATCCTTGTCTCTAAATTGGAGAGACATCAAATTGATAGGTGGGGGACTCGGTGGATAAAGAACTGGCTGGATGGCTGCATGCAAAGAGTTGTGGTCAATGGCTCAGTGTCCGGCTGGAGGCCAGTGACAAGTGGTGTCCCTCAGGGATTGGGGCTGGGACCAGTCTTGTTCAACATCTTTGTCGCTGACATGGAGAGTGGGATTGAGTGCGCCCTCAGCAAGTTTGCCGATGACACCAAGCTGTGTGTTTGGGTGGATATGCTGGAGGGAAGGAATGCCATCCAGAGGGACCTTGACACGCTTGTGAGGTGGGCTGATGCAATTAATTTGTTATGTTAATCCATTGGCTACAGTTATTCCTTTTCTGACAGTGAAGAATAGGCAAGCACCCTCTAAATATTAGAGTATAACAGCACCCCGACATAAATCTTCTATGTTTCCTGTCTTTCTCCTGAAAAGAGAATCATTTGTACAGTACATTCTAGCAGAAAGAAAATAAATGAGATTTTATATATCTCATGCTAGACCTACCAAGATCTGAATCATAGTGATCTGGTTCCTGTGTTAGTGTCTTAGATGATAGCATCAAATATATATCACACTGTGTTTTTATGGAAATTTTTAATATTATAAAGGAATTTGCCGCTTCTCGTTTAACCACTTTTTCATTGCTCCCTAAAGTACCAAAAAAATAGGACAAAATTCACTTCCTGATCCTGGTCAGTGTTACTTAAAACACTGTAAACTGGTAAGGAGAAATCTATTTTCAGGCTGGCTCTGCACATTGTTTTTTCAGGAACAGATTTTTTTTTCAAAGCATCAAGTCCATACTTTTAAAGAAACAGTTTTATTCCCAGTACAAAGTCAAACACTTAAAAGCTTGTTGACTGAACAATTCTGAGAATTCCTCACATGGATTATTGGATGAACTGAAATCAAGAACAAGCTGCTTTTGACTCAAAATCCAATCATTTCTGGTCACACCAATTATTTGTTGTTTTTAAATTAAGGGTGTACTCAGGTTGTTTATAGAAGCCTATGAAAGATAAGTTAACTACAGAGATATCTGTGAGTTAATGTATTAATCTAGGCTACCAGCATGTCGTTAGAAAGGCTTTAATAACTGCAAAACCTGATAGAATCGTAGGAACATTTAGGTTGAAAAAGACCTTTAAGATCACTGAGTCCAATTGTAAACCTAACACTGCCAAGTCCACTGCAAGATGGATCCTAAAAAAGCTTGGAAATATGAAACACTGCATTGATAAGCTAAACATGAAAATTATGACTAAAACAAAATGATCATGCATAACAGGCTACTAGAACATTAGTCACATAGGATAGAAAAAAATATTTATGTGCCCAGCTCTATTCCTAGCTAAATAAACATTGTAATCTCTTGTGTGGATTTGTATAAACATAAATTTTGTAGGAAAAATGTCAAACCATATAGTGGAATTGTTTTTCCTTAATCTTATGTGCTTCAATTGTCAAAAAATAATACATAGTACATGGAAATTAGGATAAGGAAATAGCAAAGAGACACAAAGGGAAAAATCCCCAGAGTGAATATGTACTAAAGAAATATTTATTTTAAAATAGGTCACCTTTGCATCAATTCATTGATAAATGTTGCCATTATTATGTGCTATGATAGTGCCTAAGAATATCAACTCAGAACTGAAGTACACAGGCAGCTTTTCAGAAACACAATAAAAATCCCCTGTCCCTTCCTCAAATTTCTTATTATCCGTCTGTCAGATAGCATGAATGGTAAACTGACAAGTAGGATGGGAATAAAATAATGAGATAATGATATCAAGAATTTAAAAGAAAGGGGTGCTTCAATGTTCACTTCTTTAGTACTAATGCATTTCAAGTGTAGCTCTGTTCATGTTTGGTTGGTAGTACTCAGAAGGAACATAACCACTGCTGCCACACTTCATTCTGCTGCCACATCTTCATTCTTTAATACTGTACAAAGTTATTAAATTTCCCTTCTAATTATCATAGCGACTCTTTCAAACAATTTTGAATCTCATATTAAGATAGAAATGAATGTTGACAGAAATAAGCCTTTTGAAGAGGTTCCTGTCCAAAAGCTGAAAAGCATGGCATCACAGAGTGTGTCCAACTGCTGGCCCAGAAAGGATGAAAACAGCAGCTTATTGGTTAGCTTCCAAACTAGCAAGGCACCAGATAATATATTGCATTATAATATGTTAGTATATGTAGTATAGGTAGTAATACCTATATATATAATGTGTCTATCATTATAGTATACAATACAGATAGATCACAAGAAAGAGCATTCCAGATAAATATAATCCTTTGCAATTACCCTCAGGGTGGCATAAGCAGTTTGTAAAGGGTTTTGACACAATGGTCCAGTGCAGAATATGAACAAAGGTACAAAAGATGTGCATAATTTTGATAGATTATTTTACAGATAGTTAGTTTGATTACTGGTAATTGCTATGTTACCAAATTGAAACAATGCCTGGGATCATATTCTAGACCTACACACTATTAGGAGAGGAAGACTGCTTGACCTATAACATACCTGATATAGAAGAAGAAGCACCTAATATTATACAATAAATATCCTCACTGAAAGTTGTTGACCTGCGAGCTTTTTGCAAGACCCTTTTTCTTCTCCTTAACAATGATGAAGTGAAAAGCATTTTGATGGGAAAACGTATTTTTCCTGCCGAATTATCACTTCTTCTGAGTATAGGTAAACTGCTTACTGATCACTCTCTGAAAGGAATGATTGGCTGTATGCTTGCATGCTTAGATTTAGTCAAAGGACAACAAATGGGAATGGTTTGTGTGTATCTCTGAATCAAATAAGTGAAAGTGTAGTTTGTTATGTAAAAACTGTCACACAATAACTAAGGATCTAATCTTTGGAATCATTAACATACATTCTCATCATGATAACACATAGGTAAGAGGTATTTTAACCTGATATGCCTGTGCCTAATACACAATAGAAGACAACAGTCTTTATTTTTGTTGCCACTTCTCTTTGAACCTAATGTGTATATATGCTTCCATTGGTCTAATCTAAACTGATCAATTTTTCCCTCCCTTGGTAACTGTGAGACAAGTCACATATTTTGTCCCGACGCTTAAGATTTTACATCTTTAAAATCATTGATCAAAGATCAATTGAAAGTTAATTAAAAAGTGTCACCATCCACCTTTTTAACAGATCTTTATTACAACCAGGAGAAAATGTTGCTTCTACTTTAAACAAAACAACACTGCTTCTTGGAGTGGTCTATCTCAGTAGACCATTGACTGGACATGACTAAGAAATTCACTTTAGAAAGAGTAAATTAGATCCTTTATCAAAGAAGTGTGAAGGCAGTGATTGTATCAATAAAGGAACAAGAACACAACATTGTTTTGTTTTGAAGAGGGGAAGAGGATGTCCCTTGATTCCAAATACTTCTCACCCTCTTCATAAAGACACATATGAGCATGAAGGGTAGATGACAGTCATTGTCTCTGTTTCCTCTGGCCATTAACTGGTGAGGTATGAGTGACCTCATGAAGTCCAGAAGTTCTTCTGAGGCAGGTGGTGGGTAAACCCTTGCAAGGCTCGTTAGAGAAATGGCTCTGTAACATCTGAGGGATTTGAAACTTCACTGTCCCTTCACTGCTTCATCTGTCCCTTCATTCTTCCTCATAGCAAGGAGAGCTGGATTCATCACCAGGATGATTCATACTCTGTCAGTAGATTCATTGCATTGCAAAAGTTCACTTAGGTGCCTGAGTGAGAAAATTAAATATTTCAGGGAGATTTCTCTTCTTAACATCAACACTAGTGAAGTCATCACCCACCTCTTTGGCTGGATTTCTGAAGTCTTGTTCTTGTTTTCCTGCATGTTGTCATTTATGATTCTGTACTAATAGATGTTTCAAGAACATAAGCTACATTACTGATATTCTTTTCAGAAGTTACTGAGCATGGAAAACTAAAACTGGAGGAAAAATAAATACTTTGCAATATAACTGAAGTTTATCTCTGAAATACCGTGGACCAAAGGTTGTTTAGATTTAGGAATACAGGACAAACATGCTGGGTTCTACTGCAACTTTGGGGTACACAGGTAAAATGACAATTGTATGGTATCCAGACTACTCTGAAGACTTGTAACACCTTAGCTAGTAGATGATATTATTAATTTTGGTTGTACAAAGTATTGAAAACAGTATTCATAGTAGTATGAAAGTAAAACTCTCTTTGTTTTTTTATAGTTATTACTATTATTGGGTTTTTTTGACAGTTGCCAGAGGATGTCTGACATAATCTTCCTAACTTCTGGTACAGTAAGAGAAGAATATTTCATTGGGATGCATCTTGAATACCAAAGAATAGAGTCTGGACCTATCTAGAGTGCATTTGAATTGTAACAGCGGAATCTTGTTAAAACAAGTTTTATGAATGGATGTCACACATTTGGGCCCCATCCAAAGACAGGCATTTTTTGTGTGGTTTGAATGCATGAAAGCCTGAGAATTAAAATGGAACCTGATGTATAACATTTTCTGCACCATTTATTGCAGATGTGTCTGCTATTATAATAATGACCTTGTTTCATACTTCACTGTATATAACAGGTGGTATAAGGTGTCAGCCATGTAGGTTCTGCAAAGAGAAACACATTTTTAATATTCAAAAAATGTTGCACGCACTTCCAAATTTAACCGTTTTTCAAAGCTTTAATTGTCATATCATGTCAATCAGTAACAGGGAAGGATGGCAGGTGTAAAGAATTAGATGACTGAAAGACAAGGAATCTGAGTTATTATTAAAAAGAATTCTCTAATGATTCTGCTTGCCATTCTGCAAGAAGAGAGCATCTGGATACTTGCAGAAATAAAACATATGGTAATGTATTTGCAGTATAGTGAGATACATATTCTCTTAAATATGTTGAAAAATATGGCAGATAATGTACACTTTTTTAATGTCTATAAATATTTATCAATAAAATATATTGAAACATATACTTGTCAAGTGTATGTTTTCTCTTTAAAAAGAGAATTCATAACGTGAAATGCTTAGTGATCTTACTAGATGACTCAGAGGAAAAAGTTTTCTGAGCAGAATAAGTGTTTGACTTCCTCTGACTTCAACAAGAGATGGATTTTCATTTTAAAGGCACAGAAGTAATACTGCATTGTTTCTGTAGCTCACATTGAAAAACATCATCAGTTAGTCATCCTTATGCTGGTACTCTTGATTACATCACGAACTGCAGTAACTATCCAGACAGACAAAAAGTGTCTTTTCAAATATGTTGGCAGAGAGCAAAATTTGTTCCTTAAGTATCTAAGACTATGGTCCTCCCAGTCAGTTCTTACTGATGCATCCCTTTCCTGCTGGGAAGCAGCCAGGTTATCTTCATCCCTAGGCAAAAATAAGGAAGAAAGTTGCAAGATGAAAGGAGGATGGAGGGGTGATTATTTACCAGTTTGCTGCTGCAGTGGAGAAGTGTTTGTCTGTGGGATACTGATTGTCACTGATTTGTAGATGAAGCTAAAGCTAATGAGTCCATCCTTGATCTCTGTAGAGACTGTTTAGAAATAAATGGCTCCTCCTTTTCACTCATAACAAGCTAAGTAAATATGTTCCTCTGTTTGTGGTTTCCTGAGGCTGAATGTAAGAAAAAGATTGCCAGATTTTCTTGTCCCACATCAGAATAAAAACCTTAAGGGGCTTCTGAGATAATTGACCCTTACTTCCTCTTTATGTCTAGGTAGGAGACATTCAAATCAGATAAACATCAAGTTTTATTAAACTCATCTAATTCGCATGGCCCAATTTGAATTTCTGAAATTAAGGTGTCTGTATCTGAGGTGTTCATCCCAACTTACTCAGTAAAGAGTAGGAAACAGGGACTATTAACTCTTTATCTATCCCTTTCTAAGGTGCATAGACCTTCAACAGTATCCAGATGTACTACTCTTCATTCACTGGATTCTGTCACTTTTTATGGGTAAGACTGATAATAGCATGATCAGTATGTAAATCCATAAAACTGTGGTACATCTATAAGTTAGACATCTTGTATCAGGAGAAGCCAGAATAAAATCCACTAGGAAATACGTATTTCCATTTTTTAAGCTGTAGAAAAAAGAGAACAAGTTAAAATTAATCCATGGATTAAAAATACTTTCATGAAAAATAGCTTGTCCATTGTTTATCCCAGGCTGTGTTTAGTTAGACTCGTTATCCACAGCTGGTGCACACAAGTCACCTATAAGGTTTTTGTTAATTGCCTCCTCTATTCTGCTTTAATATGGGGGGAGAGATATGTACACACAAATCACAATTGACTTGCTTTCTATTGCTAGACATGAAAGAGACTTTTCTGCATCCAAGTGCTTTTAGGTCATAGACTCCACATAGCAATGTAAGACACTAGGAAATATCCTAAAAAGAGCTTTATTCAGCTTTTATGAAAACTTTCAGTGTTTGTGTTGGTTTTGGTTGGGATACAGTTAATTTTTCTTCATAGTAGCTCAGGTACAGCACTCTATTTGGATTTGTGGCCAAAGCAAAATTGATGTTTTAGCTGTTGCTGAGCAGTGCAGCACTGTTTCTCACCCTGCCCATACCAGTGGGCAGGCTGGTGGTGTGCAAGAAGTTGGAAGGTGAAACAGGTGGGACATCTGACCCAAACATGAGAGGTATCCCATGCAATATGATATTATACTCAGCAATAAAAGCTAGGGGAAAGGAGGAAGGGAGTGACATTTGGAGTGATGTAATTTGTCCTCCCAAGTCACTGTTGCACATGATGGAAGCCCTGTTTTCCTGGAAATGGGTGACCACCTGCCTGATCATGGGCAGTAATGAATGCATTCCTTATTTTGCTTTGCTTTTGCATGCACCTTTTGATATACTTATTAAACCATCCTTATCTCAGCCATGAGTTTTTCCACTTCTATCCTCCCTATTGTATCCTACAGCAGGGTAGTGAGCGAGTGACTGTGTGGAACTTAGCTGTCTGCCAGGGTTAACACACAACAGTGTTCACAGAATCACACAGGATCACAGAATCACCAGGTTGGAAGGGACCTCTAAGATCATCAAGTCCAACCCATGCCCTACACCTTAACTAAACCATGTCATCAAGTTCTATATCCAGTCTTTTTTTAAACATATCCAGGGATGGTGTTCTATCAATCTGGCAATTTTGGACTGTGGTTTGACTATGTACAGAATTACTAAATAATTTTTTTTTTTTATTTAATGAAAATAGCTCCCTTGGAAACTACATTGTACTCTGTAATTATACAGAGTATATTATTAATAGACATTTATAATATATTGTATATAATATATTGTATTATAATATATTGTATATAATAGTATATTTATTATATCTATAATAAATATTCTATCCGAAAATTTTAAAATTATGAAAATTACATACAAAATTATTGTTTATTTTCAGCAGTTAATTTTGAACTTTATTATCTTGACAGATTTAATTTTCAAATATAATTGATTTATCACTTGTCAAAGACAGAATTTTAGTTTAAAGCCATTAGAAATTTGAAAAATGTGCTCGAAGCCCACACAGTGCAGTAGTTGGTCATAATTTTATGCCACTTAAAATACTTAAAGAAAAGCTTGGTTGGGAAAAAAAAAATCACTTCCTGGCTAGAACCACATTTACCCATTAAAAATGTTTCTGAGTTTCTGAATTAATCATATAACCTTTTAGAAGTAATCATGGAAATACTGACACATCACCAGTGAATCAAGCATACAAACCCTAGGAGAGTTTTTCTGCCTTTCTCTGTGGTGGCCTTTGTTTCCTTACGTGTCACTGTTGGCTGGTAGTTACAGTTGTGTTGTAGGGAGCAGAGTGCTCTGTAATGTATAAGAACCCCATCACAGAGTGTAAGCTGTGGCACTGGTGTCTGTGCAAACATCATATAAAGGGACTAGTCCTACCTGGAAAAGCAATCATATGTGAGATTTAGAAAGCAGTTCAAGAAATGCAAAGCAATAGCTGACAGTGTTCTTGCTAACTGACATAAAAGACATTCTATTTCCTGTTCTGCATCAGGTGCTCTTAAGTGACAGACTCCACATAGCAGTGGGAGCCAGAAAGTAGAAAAGGTGGCCAAAGTGGATTGTGAAGGCACCATTTCCAGCCATGTTCTAAGTGGATAACAAGAAGATCAGATTACATTTGTCAAGGCAAGAAAAGTAGATTTACGTAATTGGAAAGTGAGCTGGCAGAGTGCACACAAATTTTAGTTGTGTGGATGGCTAGAAAAGAGTATATTTCGGCTAGAAATAAGTTGCAATCACTAGTAGGGCAATGCAATTTAGTTTATTGGAAAGGTACATTACAGATTAAACAGCTACACTGCAAACAGCTCACTGAAGTACAAATAGTAACCTGTCATGGCAGCACAGTGGTTAGCATGTGCAAACTACCCAAGTATTTGGTTGCATTTGCTTTACATGACATATTGCATTGGATTCATCTACTATGAGGGGAAAATTTGGATTGCCATATTGGGCTAAAGGAATCAAAATAAAATCAAGATAATATTCTGCCACTGGTATTTTCTGAATCTGTTTCCTTATCTTTTCAGAGCCAAGAGAGGGAGTTCTACTACATCTGCACTTCAAGCCATCTGCTTAGCAATGAAAGGTTAAGTGAAAGACCTGCTGATATTAGGCAAGTGAGTATCTTGAAAGAAAACTTTTTTTTTCTTTTCCTTTTGAGTAGTGTAACACACATTACAATAAAAAACAATATATTTTTCTGTTTGCACTCCAGTTGCATCTGGAGGGTGCAGATTGCATCTGTGGAAAGAGATGGAGAGTATAGCATCCTCTAAAACAGTCTCTGATAGCCTTGACAAGTCCAGGAGTCTCCCCACAGCTGTTCCACATCCTAGGAAGCAACTGACCAGGAAGGTAGAAAGAAAGTTAGAGGCTGGTTGGTTTATGATTCTTCTGCATTCACAGGATAGAGCACAGATAGGTGCCTGTACATAGTGATTATAATATACTTATTAATGGGCTGCTTCAAAATAAGTCCATCTCTCAGGACAAACCAGGATTGCTCCAGCTGTGAAACAATGAGTAAAAATGTATGCTTCTAATTACTGCCATCAGATTACAGACATGCATGCAGACCTCCACATTTTTAAATGAGGCAAAACTGGACTTAGGTGAAAGTGGGGCATGGCCATGACAATTAGCACTCTTTCACCTTCTAAACTGTGGAAAGAACTAGAGTTGTATGGGAAGGTGCAGCAGTGGAAGTTTTGTTCACAGAGGTGTGGTCAAACAGCCCCTGTTCCCCATTTTACTTTGGCATGTCACTGCCAGATGATGAAAAGGATGCTGAAGGCTCACTTCCATAGTTTTCCAGCTGTGTTAACCTAAGCCCCCAACCACCTCAGTGAAAACTGTGTAGACAGCAATACCAAAGGGATGTTCTAAAGCACAGAACCTTTTTTCATCCTTCTGGTCACATACTCTTAAAAGCAGCCTGGACTCCCCCACTGCTACAGCACTGCCAGCTTCTGATATGTTGCACTTCATCACAGCTTTGCAGTATGCCTGAGGATACAATAGTGTTAAAGTACTTCTTTATCCCTACAGCAGTGGATGGTAATGCCTTCCTGGAGTTCCTGCAGGTTACCGAGCTCTATAATATATCTTTACAAGTGTCAAAAAAGACAGCCTGGTTGTCCACGACTATATCGCATGACTTCAAACACAAATCCTTACATTTATTTTTTATAGAATCTTATACACAGGCAGATAATATAACCAGGATCCCAGGCTAACGGCTTATACAAGAGTGGAGGATGCAAATCCAGTTTTACGTAACTTAATTCTCCTTTATGGCTGCTTGGCTGCGTGTGTGTCTGTTTTCACTCTGCTGTCCCATGTGTGCTCTTGATTTTTTATTTGCAGGCAAAAAATTTCTTTTAGTGTGTTACATACAAACCGAGGGGTTAGAGTTGTCTTGTCAGGCCAATGTTGTGCTGAGATGTGCAGAACAAAGCATCAGAAGACCTTGGGATTATAGTTTATGCATATAGCTGTTGCATTTTATTGGTTTGCTCCTAATGAGGTACTACTGAAGAACTTGGAAGCATGGCCTTGAGGGTCACTTAACATAATGAATCATCCAAATTTAACCCAATTATAGAAGCACATGAAGAAACTAAATTTCTCTGTTTACCTGCAGAAAGTAATGTTTAATACAAGGTGAAATGTCTGCAGGTGCTTAAGAAAAATAATGACTCAGAGACTCAACAGGGGAAAAGTTAAACTGCTTTCCAAAAAGTCGATACCCATAATGATGTCAGTTTTAACTATTTTCTGACAATTTTCTAACAACTTAATAGAATTATTTCCTTTATGATATGTGAAAAACTATTTAAGGTGACATGTTACAATGCATGTTCATGGATAGATTTATGGCAGAGGATGGTATAAGGTGATTTAATTTTGCAGTATCTTCAGCTCTTTTACATTATTATTGTAATACAAGAAAAAAGCCTCTAAAAAAAATCTCTATTAAAAACCTAATGATTATGTAGATCTTCAGAAGGAGAAACTTCATTGTAAGCATGTAGCAATGACCTCCAAGGCCTCTTTGGTGAGGATCCAAAAAGATTGCCTATGTTTGAGCAGACTAGTTTCTGGTAACACCTACTGTGAGTCTACTGCAACAACCTGAAGGAGCTCCAGGAGCCTTAGCCAGAGCCTCAGGTAAAAGAGGGTGGAAGAGAAGGAGAAAGGGAGCCCAAAAGATTTTTGAATTAAAAGCATAAATGCCTCATGATGTGTAAACAGAAGTGCCACATGCTGAATATTTGAATCCTTGCATAAAGGTAATACCAGTTGTAGCCTTGTCTGATTTTCAGCACTGTCATTCAAGATAATTGTGATATAGTGCAGCTACTTTAAAAAAATTTACCTAAAGTGAATGAGTTTCTGAAGAAAAAGACTCAGAATTTTGTACAGTTTAACATTGCACTAAGGTAGAACACTTAGAAGTCCTGAAATATATAAATGGCTGCCGCAAAAAGGGAAACAAACTGTTCTCCATTATCCATAGGGAACAAAATAAAAAGCAATGGGCTGAAGCAAAATAATGTGCATTTCATTCTTAAAGGACAGTTAAGCCCTGAAATACATTAAGGCAAATCTTCCATATAGTAAGGGGGTTTAGTATTGCAATTTATCAGATAACAGAGATTTCCTTTGAGTGGATTTTATAACATCAAAAGGTTCTTTACAGCACTACAATTCACTATTCAACATCTCAGAAGATAATCTTGGATGTTTCTTACGCCATTGTCTCTGATTATATAACTTTTATGTGGAAATTCAGATGTTTACTTCTAAGTCATACATAGCCAGTCAGAATTATATTCACTTTCATGACTGTTACTTTGCTTTGTCCAAAAGTTCTTGTGTTGTAAACTGTTAAGGTAAATGAATGAATGAAGAGGTTTATGTTTAAATAAGAGTTGACTCTATGATGAAGTTAGGGTATAAAAGTCCCTTGGTATTTCAGAGGCACTCAGATCGCTTAGCTCCATGTAGAAGCCTTCTGGAGTGTGCTGTCAAGTCTGGAGGGGACAATTTTAACTTTCTGAAGAAATAGTTTTTTAAGGGTAAAATAAATGTCATGGAGAAATCATAGCAGCCTGTGACTTCATAAATCATATGACAGTTGACTCAGCTGTTGTCAAAAAGATGCATGAAGGGGGAAATGCTGCTAACATTTTCCAGAAACATGAGACACATTTTAATATGAATTTAAGTAAACCACATAAAGAAATAAATATTTCCATATTACAAATGTTTCCAGTGAATATTATATATGTATTTCTCCAGGAGTGCACAGTGATTATCTATAAAATGTTGTTCTGTGTGATAATGCTGAAGGGACAGAAAAATACTAAAGATGGCTCAGGCAAAGCAGTGGATCGTGCTCATCTGGCCTAAAGTTTTTGAATCTTTGAAAATGCCCACGAGTACCTAAGAGAACAGTAGTATGATTCAATTTTTCTGCACATTTGAGTGAAGGTCACTTTAAGCTGGAAGGCCAGCTTTGAACTTGGGAACCTCCTTGTTTACAAATAAACATGCTGAAGCATGCCCTGGATTCAGTTCAGTGCTTAAGGATGGCTTCTGCATGTGTAAGGACTTCTTTCAGCGGCTACTCTTTCTGTGGCTACTTTTTCTGCTGCTTTGGACTCTATTACCTACCTGTTAGAAAATGTACTGCTAGCAGTTATGGTTACTCACCACTCAGATTTACAGCTTTACTAACAACTGCTTAATGAAGAACTTGCAATTTCATTGCATATTAGTCCCCTAATTTTGGTGGAAGTTCAGTTTCAGTGCTCATTAATAGGTCTGATTAAAAGCCTAAGCAAGGAACACATAGGGAAATTGCATGTACTTCCTTTTCTTAATTTCACCACTGATCTTAGTGCTGTGAAGGCAAAGCAATGCAAAGGTCTTTAGAGAAAAGCAATTAGAAAGATATGCCAAACATATATATTTTTTTTTTTAAAAAAAAAAAGACTTTTGCACAAGTACCTTAACATAATCTTTCCTCACATGAAAGAAGGAAACTGCTAGTGAAAGCTTATTGTGGTCTAAATGGCTGGAACCAAGACTCACTTAACAGTAAGAAACAAACCAGGGTTTACTCATCTCATATTTATCATAGATTTCTTTGTGACCTCATGTCCAGGAATGGCATGGTGCCTGGGGTGCAATTCTAAACATTAGAGATGAGTGTAGCCCTCTTTACTACTGTATTTTTCAGTGTAGATATCTGATGCAGAATTTTTCCTTCAGTACAGGAATAAATATTCAAATACTTAAATAAAACATTTTAAACGTTTTGCAAAAAGAGCAAAACTCGGACTGCAGCTTGTGGCTATCCAGTGTTTAAGAAAACCCACTGCACTGAAAAATTTTTGGAACTAAATACTGGTAGATGAATGAAAACTTTTAATCCTGTAAACTGAGATTTTGTAAGTGCAAGCAAACATTTTTCAGGCTTATTTTCAAGTGTTTGGAGGATTTTTTTGCTTTCCCTGAATGTGAGTATTTAGGCATAAAACAAATGAAAACAGAACTACAAACCAAGCACAAGATCCTTCTGATGAAAGCAGCAGCAAATCAGTGTTCAGCTACCAGATTCCTTTCATCCACTGAGTATCCAGCAGCAGATATGCTCCTAATAAAGATCACTGGCTAAAGTGATCTGTTAGTTAATTAAAGTAACCGCACTCATATCTCATGGATTTATGGGTCTGCCTTTTGACAAGAAAGAGATTTTTCAGTAGAACAAAGCTCAGAAATCAGCGCTGAGGGGAATCTGTTTGTCACACAAAGTAAACCAGCCATCTGTAACAGACTCAGGAGGCAAGAAGGTTATGTATGATTTAATAAAGTAGCATCCAGAGGAAAAGAAAAAGAGGAAACCAGCCAACAAGACCTGTGGGCTAAAAGACACATTTTTACAGTAAGAGTTAAATGAAGAACTAGCTTTAGCTGGATTTCCTATTAAGATACATCTTATGACTGAGATGTATGGAGGGTGGAGGCAGAAAGGAGACATGGTCTTCAGCAAAGAAGGATATTTAAAAAATTTTCTAGTCTGACACTGAAACCCCAGTGGTTTTTTAGAGAGTACCACTCTTTAATGGGAAACTGGTGGAAGGCTTTGGTTTTGCACTAGACCTTAAAAACTAGAGATGTTGGTGGTCTTCCTGGGAAGAAAGAAAAAATGAGACTGTGGAGTACACCTGGTTTCTTCATGTCTCTAATTCCAGCCTAAAACTCCAGCCTAAAATCAAACATTATGTGCAAGTTGAAGCAGTTTAGACTAGGTATGTAGAGGCTACCCACATTATCATCCACAACTGGGCCATGCGTTCAGTCAGAAGTGTAGCCCTGGGCATGAATCTCCCTCCCCTTGACATTTTTGGTTCACAGTGCTGAGCAGCCTCAGAGCATAAACATGAGATACCTTTCAAACAAAAGTAAACAAACAAAAAAATTAATTAAAATTAAAAATTTTAATTTAATTTTAATAAAAATTAATTAATTAAAAATAAAAAGTAAATAAAAGTAAACTGAGAGCTGGTTTGAAATAACTTCTTGAAATGCTGCATTTAAACAATCCTCTTGTACAGGAAACCACCAAAGTTGGGGGTTTTGGTTGTGTTTGAAGACTTCAGAATAACAGCTTGATTTTAGATCTGGTTCATGGGGAAAATTGGTATTTGTGTCATATTTTATCTAAAGGCATGATAAAAAATAATATTTTAGATAATGCAATGCCCTGGCATGCTTATATATTTATACTGCATACGTAAATATATAACATATCCTTGTAATGAGTTGTTTTAGTATGGTTCTGATTCTTCAAATTAAGTGCTTATGCATGAAAGCAAAATAAGCCTGCATTTCAGCTAAAAGCATCAAACATTTAAGTAACAAATTGTTTTTTATTGCAGAGACTTGAGATTGTAAGGAAATATTAGCAAGTCATCTGGAAGAGTATTGTAGTGATTAGAATTCATAACAAGAAATACTTTTTTGTCTCAACAAAATTTCTGCATTGTGGTTTGATTTGCAAAATTGATATTAAAAATAACTGTATGTTAATTTTTGTAATGATTGTGTAAATAATCATGAAGAAATTGTCCCTAAAACTCTGGTGTTGGGAAGTTAATTGGCTACGATGCAATCTATGTATGTTATTAGGATTTGAAAATTTAACAAGAAAGAAGTTTAAACAAATACAAAAGAAAATTAACAATATACATTATTTTATTAAATTATCATTAGTGTGTAATTAGGAAAAAGTAAATGGTATTAAAACTTTAAATTTGTCAAATTAAACTCTAAAGATTTTTATTTTTAATGTTTTCCATTCTTATGCAAATATCCTTATGTCACCATTGTCTTCAGCACTCAGATGCAAAGAAATAACAGAACTAAATACAGGCAAGTACATATGGCATCCCATCTTTAGGAGTTATGAAAATATCAGACACTGGCTCATAGAAAACATAACCCTAATGGCAAAGCAGTATATCATTAAAAGGCAAACCACAATAAGGATAAAATGTCCTTAGAATATCCAAATTAAAAGACTGAATAGCTCAGTCTAGACTCCTCCACTCCTCTGTAAGTGATTTATCACCAGAACCTCACAGAAATGGTCATGTTTGACCATGAATTAACCTATTTCTCTTATGACATTTATGCAAGCTGTACTTTACCCTCTCCCCTACCTAATCTAGTCATTAAAACAATTGCATTGCCAAACTTCAGGTTTAGGTTTTCATTCGCTGCTCAGATGGTTATTATTTGCACTCAGCAGACACAAAATTGGTTTATACAACTGGCAGAGATTTTCCTGGTATACTGAATATCTTCGAGTTACTTGTCTGCTTCTTTTGTCCACATAAGGGCATGTCAGGATAGCAACAGCCATGGCCAAGCTATGTCTTATTTTATAATAAGTCATGCATTTGGGCAAGGCTGGGGGGGGGGG
>NDXB01006414.1:73013-87637 GCA_002631895.1 Agapornis roseicollis | reverse complement strand
GGGGGGGGGGGGGGGGGGGGGGGGAATCCTGGGATCCTTTCCAAGACTGCACCAGCAGAAGCTTTTCTGTTTCTCAAAACCAACTGTAGGTATGGGAGGATTGGCTCCTGGATAAAAGAACAAAGCTAAACTATAGCTCAACACAAAATATGCTTGCAAAACAATATGTTTATCAAAGGATGTCCATAGTCTATAGCCCTAGTGTACATGAAGCAAACTATAAAATTCTCATTCAGCAATACATCCTTTTGATACTTAGCATAAGGATGGTACACTGGCTGTACATAATCAAGGTTAAGATAACAGATTTTATTCAAAAGATACCTGCCTGAGGTAACCTTATGTTTCTGGAGATTTTGACTTGGTTCCTTGTCTGTTTTACTGGAAGTTTATCTTCCTGGTAGTTACTCAGTTTAGTGGCTTTTAAAGTGTATGGGAGATTATTTCAAGGAAGTCTGTATGTGAAACTACCTTGGAACGAATACAATCCTGGCTTCTCTCTAGCTCTTCTGGTACTCATTAGTAATGTAACTTTTGAAAGAGTGAGGAGATCATCTTGACCCTTAGCTTGAACGCTGATTCATGAATATAAAACTCATCGGAAAAGATGGCATTGGGCTTTGCCACCAGTACATCACTGAATGATGGTACAAACTTTCTGTTTTATAACAACGCCCTTGAAAAACTACTGCTGTATGTTTGGCAAAGATGCACATTCTGGCTTACTATTTTGTTAAATACCTTCCTTTTCTCTTAGATATGAAAGAAGAATATGCACATGAGATTTAATGATGTATGGTAAAAAACTCTTCTGTACTTAAAGCAAGACTGTGCAAAGATCACACATTGTATAAGTTTTCTTTAAATGAAAAATGCCTTATGTAGAGTCTGTGGGTGGAATTTATCTCACTAACTGACTAAAAGTTAAACATCTTGACTTTCGCTGCAGTCAATGGTGAAAGGCGGGCATCTTTAGAAGTGTGACTCATTTTGTCCTAAGTGTCTAGAAAAAGTAAGATAAATTGTCCCCTGAAGATCCTCAGCTCTTTCCATTGACTTCAGAGGAAGCCTAGAAGATAGCTTAGTTGATTTAACTTTTAGAAGACTAAAGTAAAATGTGACAGATCTGAGGTCAGGGATATTCAAAGCATTTTAAAGGCAGCAGAAGCAGGCCCTTCATGTACTAGAAAAACACAAGTTATTAACACTATACTGTCTCAGTGAGGAATCTGGTAGCCTGAATACCCTCTAGAGATGGAAACACGATGCAAAGCTACTCCCACAGCCCTGGTTAATAGGACCAGGCCAGTCCAGAAAAAAGTTGATGTGACTCGTCTCACTAGTTACTACAGTGGACAGCAACCTTCAACATTAATATGGGCACAGCTTACTTAGTCTTCTATTTAGTCTTCTCTTTCCCAGGGTTAGATCAAGCCCTTTTTCTCAATGTTGAGGCATATTCCTCCATTTATTATTACTCACAAAACAAATCTATTTTCCTTGGAGAAGTGAGCTGAGACATGCACTGTATAACATGCATGATTTTTAACCTAGTGGTTAGAATATTCACTTTGAAAATACACTCCTCCTTTAAGAGTTAACTTTAATATATTTATTTTTCTTATGGATGAGTTTCAAAGTGCTTTCTAAGCTTTGCTGCAGTCATACAGTTCTTTCTTATGGAATCTGAATGTTAATTAACCTGCTGACATGGAATACCCTAAACAGTGAGAGAAACAGAAGACGTATCTGTCTCAGTCTGATTACTAAGGAAAGGACTGTGAATCACGATGATTACCAAACTATAGGCACCAGAACCAGAATGACACAATTAGAAAGACAGTGGATCCTTTCTCAGAAAATACCATAGGTCTCTCCAGTACCTATAGCTATTCAGCTCAGGAGCCAGGTGCCCCCAGTGAAAACTTTACAGAGCTTTAAACAGCAAGCCCATAGCTGCACAGAACAGATATTTATACCAAGCTATGGAGCATCTGACAGGTTTTATCGTCAAGATTTGCACGATCTTTTTTCACCTTTGATGCTGCAGCATGTTTGAAAATATTTTGATAATAATTAGCAACTTTCTATGTGTCCCAAATTATGCCCTAATTCTAATTAGAAATGTCATTAGAGAATCGAAATCTGCTAAATTATCTTTTTTTAGTTGATTAACTTTCCCCTTCATATACTTGATTTAAAGTGAGAATCTAATTATCATCTCTTTCCTGATCCAAAGCTCTGAAATATTATATGTTCTTAAATTACCCACTAGGGAATGTGCACAGTGATGGTACTGAATGGCATATTTCACAAGTGTTATAGTTGCCATATAAATTATTATTAAATTATATTCCCTGGAGTGTATGCAGTGACATCTGGGGTTGCTTCAGGCATTTAGAGTTCCATGTCTGTTACCAGATCACTATGGTTTCAAGCATCTAGAGTAATACCATCTGTAAATTAATAAATGTCACCCTTCTGTGCTACTTCCTTTCAATCCATGCTCGTAACATGGGTTTCATAGTTTGATCTGCTTGTTGCAAAAGTATCATATAAATACATAAAAATTAGCTGCTTTTCTGTTGTGGAGTTTTTTTTTTTCCTTAATGTACAAATGCCATAGATGGAAGTCAAGGTTCTGTTTGCAATAATATGCAGACATAAAAAAGGCTATTTTATTCTGGGCCTTTTTATAATACGGTGATTTTCTCATCTGTGTCAAATTCCAAAGCAAGCTGTAGCTACTGATTACCTGATGATTCTCAAGTAAGTGTTGCCTTCCTGGAAATACAAGTGTTGGCTACCCTTTTTTTATAGGAATAGGGCTTCGCAAGTGCTTTTCCTTAGCAAAAGGTGGATTTTTAAAGACAAATAATAATTTCATTCGTGTAGTTCTGACTAAAGGGAAATCCTGCCTCATGTTTTGGAGGAGAACTGTGATGTTCCCTTAGAAATTGCATATTGGCGTGTATTTCAATGAAACTCTACAGTATGTAGCATTATATTTAAAGTGTGATTTTAGCACAGTCAAGATAAAATTCAGTCTTTGCTTAGAATGTAACAGAGAAGAGACTTAATGCTGTAATAGAGGCACAAGACAAAACCCACCCCTGTGCAAAAGCTTGTAGCCACACTCATGCATTCAGTCTTTCTGTGTGACCATTTTGTGGGCAAATGCAAGCCATCTGCATAATGCTTGTGCTGGAAGCTGCCACGTGTCCACAGTATACACTGAGGCTAGGTTAAGATCTGGATGGGCTTCAAGAACCTCAAAGGGTAGAAAGTTCAGGCCAAAGCTATTCCATAGAACAGACAAAGCATACAGCTCCGTGTAGAGTTGTCACTACCATATGTCTACCTATAGGGTTGCTTCTGTATGTTTCAGTTGTTGGAGGGGGTATCATGTAGTTAGAGCAGCCCCCCAGAGAAGAAACGTGCCATGGAATGTGAAGTCCCTTGGCTGAAGTCCCCCCTTTATCCCTCTGAGGCTGAGGTGTAACTTGAGGGGAAGCTAGGACACCATAACCACGAAGACCTGCTCTGTGCTGTTTGCTTTCATGTCCTCTTCAAAATATTGTTATATAGAGATATAACTTATACAGAAGCTATAGACAAAATTAGTTAATAATACTGGGATGTCTCATGGTGTACTGGGAGTCGGTGGCAAGATGTTGGCAGACAGAGAGTGCAGGAGTGACCTCTGTGAGTGCAGGATACAGCTGAGCCCCTCAGCCAGGCTGGTGGTGTTTCTGAGAAAGTATCTTCAAGAAAGAGCAAATTGTTGCACAAGCAGAAGACCAGGGGAAAACAAAACCAAAACCAAACCAAACAAACAAAAAACAACAAAACAAAAAACAAACAAAGGAATGAAAATCAACAGTATCTCACCAAAGTGAAACAAGGAGGGGCTTCAGGTGTGAGAGCAGAGATTACCCTGCAGCCCGTGGAAAGGTCCATGATGGGGCAGGTTGATACCCTGAAGTTCATGGAGGACCATGCTAGAGCAGAGATCCACACTGCAGCTCATGGAGGACCCTGTGCTGGAACAGGGGGATATTTTCTGAAGGAAATACAGCCCATGGAGTTTGTGCACTGGCGCAGGCAGAGAGGAGCCATTATGGATTGACCACAACCTCTCATTCCCCATTCCTTGTAGAGAAGTTGGGAGTGAACAATTTAAATTGCACCTGAAAAGACAGTGAAGGTGGAAGGTATTGTTTTAATTTTTATCTTTCTTTCTCATTACCCAATGAGAAATCTATTCCAATTGGCAGTATTAAATTAATTTTCCCTAAGCCAAGTTTTTTTTGCCCATGACAGAAATTGGTAAGTAGTCTCCTTAGCTTTATCTTGACCATAAGCTTTTTCATTGTAGTGCCTCCTCATATCCTGCTGAGGAGAGGAGAGTGAATGAACAGTTAGGTGTGTGTCTGGCTGCTAGCCAAGGTCAGCCCACCACACATGGTCTTGTAGAGAATTGTATTATTCCCTTTGCTCCCTATGGCTTGCTAATTAGCATGTTTGTGTTGCATTTACCTTCTATTACTTGTGAGCATGTCATTGCCGCTTCTGCAGCCAATGACTCTTTATTTCATGGGAATCATCTGAATTGTCAGGCTATTATTCCTTGTGTGAATCTCCATAACACCTTCCTTTTTCCCAATGAATGCAAAGATACAAAAACAAGCTCTGGCATCTCAGCCAACAAATACAAGAAGCTGGAAGTGTTACACAAAGAAAAGTAAAATCATACGCTTATATCCTGGGTTTAGCAGTGGCAGCCATTTGTTTTCCTTCTTCATAATAACTGGTGCAGCACTGTGGTTTTGAGTTTCAGCCTGGGAACAAAACTGATAACAGGAATGTTTTTAGTTACTGCTCAAATGTTTACTCTGACCAAGGACTTTGTGAGCCTCATGGTCTGCCAGGGAGGAGGGAAGCCAGGGAGGAAGCAGGGACAGGACACCTAACCCAAACTGACCAAAGAGGTATTCCATACCATAGCACCTCATGCCCAGGATGTAACTGAGAGTGACCCGGAAGGGCTAGTGCTCTGGGGGGATTGAAGGAGGTATTCAGTCGGTACTCAGTGGGGATGGGGCATCTTGAGTTATCTGTCAGTGGTTGGTGAGATGCTGTATTCTNGGGGGGGGGGGGGGGGGGGGGGGGGGGGGGGGGGGGGGGGGGGGGGGGGTTGTGTTGGAGGAGGTATTCGGTAGGTGCTTGGTAGGGGTGGGGTGCTGTGAGTTATCTGTTGGTGGTTGGTGAGATGCTGCATTCTTTTCCCTTGTTATTTCTTTTATCATTACTATTATCGGTGGTAGCAGTAGTGGTTTGTGTTATACCTTAGTTACTAAACTGTTCTTATCTCAACCTGTGGGAGTTGCATTCTTTTGATTCTCCTCCCCATCCTTCCGGGAGCAGGGGGAGGGCGAGAAAGGGGTGGTTGAGTGAGTGAATGAGCTGTGTATCTGGGTTTAAAACACAACAACTTGCTTTCTGTATTCCTCCCCTACCACCTTCTAGTCTAGATTAGTCTAAGGCTGACCTAAGATATCCACTCTTACATTTAGGTATGCTTTCCTATTGCTTTTTTATCCTTTTCTATTTTGTCTTTGCTGCAGAAAAATCCATCTGAACATATCAGAAAAATGTTATTCCACAATACACTGCTGCGAGGAGAAACCCCAAAAATACTATGCTTGGCCTGCCTTTTTCCCTACAAGGAAAGTTTCATAGGTCATAGGAAATGTTTACTTTGCAAATAGGTTTCAGAGTGCCTGCAGGAAACTGTATTAAACTTTCTATTAAAATTACTCAGGGATATAAGTCATCATTCATTGAAACCAACAAAAATCCTTTCTTACAGTGAATTGATTCTGGATTATCTCCATATTTTACCTTACCTGCAGGCCATACTCTTCTGCTGTATCCAGCCCATTCACTAGATCTTGCTTTTGCTTTTATTCATAAGCCATCTCTAGGGAACAGAGCTCCTTCATAGCACCAAAGATTAAACTGGCATGATTCATGAAGCAAACTGCAGGACCTAGCAGAAATCTGTAGGCAATCTGGAATCAGCAGGGACTCCATACGTCATCTAGCTGTGGTACTCTGTTCCATCTGCGGTGCTCAAGAGAAAACTAGACCTGAAAAAAGCTCATATTAAAAAGGCACACTGTTGGAGGGGGTGAACAGAGTCCTTGGAGGCAAGGACCAAAGTGCTCAAGCAGACACTGGATTTGCTGGAACAAAACTTCATGAGTGCAATGGAGAAAAAAATGGCAATTGCGATTGAGCCAGCCAAGTAGATCTGATTCAAAGGCCACCAGTATCAGTGGGATCCTTCCTATGTATCTTGATAAAACCGAACTCTGTCCCAGGGCAAGCAGTAATAAAAAAAATATGATCATGGTTTAGTACAAGGTTGATTTGGTGTCAGTTGTTCTTTTGTATGGCAAAAGTGTTTCCTAGATGTCCCTATAAAGTACACTCATATACACTGAGAGAATGTATACAACAAATTGCTATAGTCCAACAGATCTTCTGGGATAGCTTGATATGTAATTTCCCCCACGCCCCAAGCTCTTTACTGTTTCAGAGGCTAAACATTTGTTATTTGTGCTCATTAGATTAACATAATTTCCAAGCATATAATAGGAGGGGTTGCCAGTTTATAAATTTTAAAAGAAAGAAGGAATTTATTACCTGATGTTTAGAACTGGATGCTCTGTGGACATCATTGGCCTTTGTAAAATTGTTCCCTATGGTGGTGTCTTTCAATCTCAAGAGTTATAAGCCCCTTATGAAATTCTACTTATTTGTTGCTTCTGGACTTTTGTTCTTGTGAAGCCTGTCCCTGGATAGTTATAGCCTCAGCAAAGAAATTGGATTTGCAAGCCAGTTCTTCAGCTGATGTATAGCCATATACGTCCAGTGAAAACCAATGGTGTTACAGTGATACAAATTAGCTGATAGTAACTCTAATAATTTCTGTGTAGGTGCCTGTACAGGCTTACCCTCATCATGGGATGGAGTGCAACATGCTTCGGCCAGAAGTGCTACACGCTTCAGCCAGAAACCTTTGCAGCAGATGTCTTTCCTTGTCTACAAGAAGAATATAGCACTTTGACTAGTCTATCCACAAAGCAAATTACAAATCCTTTGAACTAACACAGCTGCCTGGTACAATTGAGTTTGTGAAGGGCAAAGTCCAGGATCACGCCACTTTCCATATCCACTCTCCACCAGCATCCTTCCTACTTGCTGGTTTGTGGGTTTTGGGGTGTAAGGAGTGCATTTCAGAGATCCATAAAATCTGCTTCCCCTTTAGCACCCTGTTTATATCCAGATGGCCGCAAAGGAGGTGTGAGAATTTTTGCTTCCCTTTAAAGTCATGATTGCATACTCTGTGACTGTGTCCAAGTCACAGTCTACAGATAATATATGTTCAAAATAATAACAGCTAGAAATAAATGGGAATTTTTTGGCTGGCTCTTTATCACAAGTATTTTTGAGGCTATGCTTCTTTTTTTAAACATAATTTACTCTTCCCAAGGTAGAAAGCAAGTTAAGTATTTAGTTAATAGAGAGCACAAGCCAGAGCTCAGGACAGCAAGCTTCTACCATACATGCTGCCATAAAGGGATATCTTACTCTATGCATAATCTATTGGCTTTCAGAATTATAAATATATGATGGTATACCATTTTGAAGGCAATTTCTGATATAAAATATAGCACTGATGATAGTGATATCTTTTCCTTTGAGATAAAAGAAAATCTACAATAATTTTTGTTGTCTCAAATTATACTTGTCAGTGAAGATTAATTCAGTTTTACTGTTTTCATAAAGTTTAGCTGTTTGAATCCCAGTATTGTCTTATACGAGACAATTTTTATTTATTGCATGATCAGTATGTTTACTGACTGTGTCTAACATATTTCCAAAACATTTTTTCAAGTGAAATATCTCACAGCTTTTGACAATGCTAAAGGCTTGATCTAAATAAAGCCATTTAAATCAAAAACAAAACTTTCCTTTTCTTTAGTAGGGCTTTGATCTAAGTGCATGCGCAAGTGTTCATTAAAGTCTTGTTTATGTTTGTCACACAAGTGGGCATCAGACTGAACCCATGATATTTCAACGGAGTACATCTCCTGGCTTTTAACGTATGTTTTTTTGTAGCAAATTTAAGTTATTTTTTTGCATTAACTATTTGAAATCCACTGTATGTTAGGACAAGCTTCACACCCTGCTCCTCCATGCATCCTACTTGGGTTATAGCATGCTCAGAACACTAACCATTCAGAGTAATGTCACCATCATGCAGAGATGAAAAGAAAGAAAGAAAGATGAAAATTATAGGCTCTGGATCAGGCTATTAACTGCAAATTGTGCAAGAACTGTCCTCTGCTTGATAACTTTTACTCACAACTTTATACAATTTTCATTAGGAAACCAAAGAAATCAGGAAGAAAAAAAAACAGAACTTTTTTCCTTTTCAATATGATGCAATTTAGCTGTTGCTTTGATTTTTTTTCTGAAAAAGTCTGCTGTCATAATAGGATATTTAGTCGGAGACATCATAGCAATAAATAATCTGTGCTGAATGTTCTCAATTACCTTACTAACCAAGGATGCTATATTAGGAGTCAGAAAGTATTCTGGGAACAATGAATCTGTTGATGCTGAAGTCATATATCACAGTGCGAGATATTTTACTGTCTCCAGGTTTACTTCTTATGACCGTAAAGACAACTCTTGATTGCAGTTTTCTGATCTGCATTGAAGTCTACTTATTTGAGAGCAAAGCTACTTTGGGGAATATTGCACACACTTTCATAGCCCCTCCTCATAGTGCAAGAAATCTCATTACTGAGGTAAAAGCAGTCTGACAGTGAACTTTAATAAGACACCATCTGAAAGTAATGAAATTCTGCTAATGCTTCCCAGCTGGTAGAAAAGTTTTCTGAAGTGATAGATATGACTAGTAGGTCTACTCCATGGCTGAAGTACTTGTAGTGTCTGTTATACCATCATTAAAGTCTAGGTGGAGCCCCAGTGTGTCCATATTCATAATTTTCTTTCTTCTTTCATTGTTTCCACTTCTTTTCTTTCTCTAGAAGTATTTCTTGTGTATAAATTGAAAGCCTAGATAGAGATGGCATGCTTGACCTTGTGATCACCGACAGGGAAGGACTTGTTAGAAATGTGATGCTCCAAGGTAGCCTTGAATGCAGTGATCATGAGATGGTTGAATTCTAGATCCTCAGGATGGTGAGAAGAGCGTGCAACAAGCTCATTGCCCTGGACTTCAACAGAGCAGACTTTGGCCTCTTCAGGAACCTGCTCAGTAAGGTTCCATGGGATATAGCCCTAGAGGGCAGGGGGGCCCAAGACTGTTGGTTGATATTCAAGGATCACCTTCTACCAGCTCAGAAGTGCTGCATCCCAACTAGAAGGAAGTGCAGCAGGAGGGCCAGGAGACCTCCTTGGATAAGGAGCTGCTGAGGAAACTTTGAGGGAAAAAAGAGGCTTATAAAAGGACAACAAGGTGAACAATGAACAAAGAGAACTAATTGTCCTATTTTGATGTTGATCCATGAAAAGTAATGAATTGATGTTGTTTCTTGGACCCTTACTATTAAAAAGCTGAGAAGTAGAGGAAAAGGTGACCAGAAAATTCTTTTTATGCGGGTTTAAGACTGTAGTATTAAAGGATTTTCCCAGTCTTACACTGGTACTAGATTTTCAACTAGTAAACATGAAGACAACAAATATATTTGCATGGAAAAGTTCTAATGAGTCAAATTTTTCTTAGCTTCACATTTTAGTTGGGAACCTGATGCACACATAATTTATATCATTCTCACACTTGGGAAGAGACACTACGTGCATGATCAGAGTGTAAATGCTGTCATCTCCCTGATTTTATATCTTCAGGTTTATTAAGAAATTTCCCAAATTATCACTGAGAAATGTCAGAGATGCCAGTAGCGTAACTTTAAGCCTGTTTGTCACAGTTAGTGACACCATTGTGCCAATGCCCTCCCAAGTTCAAATACCTTCTGTGCCATTTGCCTTTGTTTTGAGTACTGTAACATGGCTCACAGTGAAGAAACGGGGGGCTATCATAGCTGAATCAGAGGCCTGAACAAGACACAGGGGAAGTCTTGAGGTTACTGATTATATCTACACTCTGAGGAACATTGAACTGTAAAGATAATTCTTATATGTTGCACATTTCCAAGCCACATATTCAGAGGACTTTTCCTGCTGCATGTATTACGAACTTCATTGGATTATTTTAGGTGCTCATGTGGGCTTCACTAACTTTCCATATGAAACAAAACAAAGGCAAAATTACACAGGAGTTCAATTGCAGGCCTCAGTTACTGATTTCTCAACATAAGGCCCAAGTGTTTAATCTCACAAAGAATGAATATCAAAGGAAGAGTAAAAAGATATTATCCTTCTGTCAGTTCCATTCTTTTATGTCCTAAATACAGTGTCTTCAAACTATGAGCACTGTCTTTGATATCTAAGAAAAATTACAGCAATGATTGCATGATTTCTGGTTTGCCATTTTAAAACATTGAACATTACACCTTCAAAATACTAGTAGAAGAAAAACAGAGTGGTTTTTGTCCAAAAGAGATGTCAAAATCTTAGGCTAGGTAACTGATAGCATAAGAAGTTCCATCTGAACACAAGAAGACACTTTTTTTTATTATGACAGTGATCAAACACTGAAAGAGGTTGCCCAGAGGTTGCACATGTTTCATCTTTGGAGATATTTGAAAGCTGTATGGAGATGGGCAACCTGGGCAACAAGCCCTGGGCAGAGAGCTCTAGCCCTGCTTGAGCTGGGAGGTTATATCAGACAATCTCAATATTTCCCTTTCAAACAGAATAATTCCGGGATTTTAAAAAATGTTTTACATTAATTTACGACTTACCTTCAACTTGCATTAAAATTCCTGACAAGTCATCTCAAGCAGTTTAGTTTTTCAATATGTCATTAACAATGTGCTGCTCATAAGCCATCTGAGCAATGCAAAAAATGAGAAGTCTCAATGTCTCTGATTTTTAGAATGAAGAAGTTTAAAATTAACTGCCACATTCCAATACAAATCACATTGATCTCCCAGAAGAGATGGAGAAACTTGCTCTGCCAATGAAAAAGAAAAACATTGTTTAGCCCCTCTCCAAAGAGATTATGGCATTTGCATGACTAAACTGACTGGAGAACCCTGACCATTTATGCAACTATTTCGTACAGAAGATGCCAGCATAGCTAATTTAAAATGCATTAGAAATGAGAAGGTAGAGGAGCAAATACAGCATGAATATTAGTTTCAATTCCTAATCATAATCAGGAGCAATCAAACCCAGTAATATAATTTTGGCAGACTCCCATGAGTTCCTCTTTTTCTAGATCTTCCTGTGTCTTGAATGTGCCAACAATTAAAACCCAAAAATCTGGTATCAGCACAGTGATTGAAAAGTGTCTCTTACCCCCAGACATTTGGCATATAGCAGGAGATCAGCGCAGCATCTTTTTCAACAATTTCTGTTTAACAGCATAAGAGTTATGAATTGAACAATATTCATATGCAGCATCCATCTAATGCTTATAATCTTTACTCATGTTGTACTTATTTTCTCTGTCTGAAATAAATGAACAAATTCTTTGCACAGCTCCAAAGCAAAGATGCATGTCTCTCATCTAACTTCACTTGAAAGGGAGACCCTCCCTGTGGGCTTTGTACATTGGTATGCATATACTAGAGGTGGTCGGTCTTCTGGTTGTCATCTTGGGAGGCAACTAAGGAATATTTGTCACTATTCTGGTTGGCCTGTCTTATTCCCCAGTCAGTTCCAATGGTGTGAGCATTGCCACTTTGGACCCCACCCCTCAAGTCCTTTGGTTTAAAGCCCACCTTATTGAGTTGACCAACCTGCTGCCAAAGATTCCCTTGCATATTCTAGACAGGTGGATACCATCCCTCCCTAACAGGCTATATTAATCCAAAAACATCTTGTTGTCATAAAAAACAAAACTTTCACAATGACATCAGACATGAAGCCCGAAATTTATTTGCATTATATGTCTATTTCTGGCTTCACCCTTTCCTCTAACTGGTAAAATGAAAGAAATGGTAACTTGAGCACCAAAATGTTTTGCTTGCATCCCCAGGGCTTGTAGGCTTCCTTGAATTCGGCCCAGTTTCTGGCTTGTAGTGCCATTCATGCCCACATGAAGGAGCATCAATGGATGGTAGTACGTGCTTCTGACAAGTTGTGGCACATTCTTGTCAACTTCCCATACTGTAGCTCATAGAAGACAGCATACCTCTCATTAGACCTTGTCAGGTCATCAGATGGGCACTTCAGTGCCCTTTAAAAGAGAGTAATCAACTACAAGCACTTGTCATTTCTTTTTGTGGTGTCCACTATGTGCTTCTGGTACAGTTCCTCCTTTCAGACCTTGCTCATGGGTGTCTACAGCTATTAAGGTTTCTTTTCTGTATTTGGTTGTAATGCTGAAGGGTGGGGACTGAAGAAGAGTTATGCTTTTGTAGGTTACCGGGGTCCAAGATACCTCATTCTCTGTAATTTCCACCACAGAAGCATAGCTCTAAAAACACCTGTCTTCATCTCAGTCATTCTAATACTGCACAGCATTTTAACTGTTTCCTGCAACTTGGCCACCTGACAATAACAGACCTTCAACTTGTGCAGGTACTTCTCACAAGAGCTACTAGCTCCTGGCAAGGATCCCTGCTCTTTCCTCAATTCTCCTGGCTCCGCTAAACCCTTTGTATATCTCAATCCAGTGCCTAGCCACAGGACTCAGTGTTGCTGCAGCTATGAGCCTTGCTGGTTGAGCCCAAGTTCCGGGAACTCTAAACTTCTGTGCACATACAGAGGATTCCCTCTGTAAAGGCAGAAGCTCAGAGGAACATAAAGTTTAAAGAGTGCACCTCATCTGTTCTCACCCCCTATGAAAGAGTCACTGTTTACAAAAGTTCTGGTGAAAGATACCAGAATTTGTTTGCAGCCCTGTTCTCAACATACTTAAAGGCTACCACAGTTTTTCTTCTGTTTTAACTTGCTATATGACTTACTTTACCTGGAAAAGCAGACATCACGTATACTTTCAAAGGAATGATCTAATATCGTTTAAAGCAAAACTTCAATTGAATCTATATTCACAATGGCAATCAATCTTTCTGATCAATTTAAGAAATATTGCCTGTATTGTTGGGACTCATTGCATTAAGCCACTGCTCTATTGCCTTCCCCAGGCTTCTCGGTGCAATGACATGTAATGACCACACTTATGGTCATTATAGCAAATCCATGTGCTTATCCTGCTGGCAAAGTCTCTTGTGTTAGATGGAGTACAGGTCAATGCATTTGTTTTCTCATGATAAATACCATGGTCTATACTCTTCTTTCAGTATTCTGTAGCACAGAGCCAAACCACCCACACAGCATCTCCAAGGAGCCCAGCCTACATCATCTGAGCCCTGGCCTGTAGATACCTCACTCCTGGACAGATCTCACTGTCTGGGTGGTAGAAAGGTCTTGTGTCTATGCTGGTCTGTCAGGTATGTATATCCTTTTCCTGTAAGGATGCTTCAGAGCTCAGTGGCAGGTTGCTTCTGCACATATGTTGGGGTGCAGGCAATGGAGACATTAGGAGAAGCTGGTCTTGACTACAGGCTCAAGTCTGTATTTGGCAACATCTCTCATGGAAGTCAGCTTTCATGGTGAAAATAAAGCATGTGAAATTGTTAATGGTAAATCATATTACAAGGTAATGATGGTTAATTCAAAAAAATCTATTCCAACTACTGTAAAAGCCAAATTTCAATATAAGCAACCATTTTATGAATAATATCAGCAATAACATACCCTCTAATCTAAAGAATTTCTGTGGAAAAAAATGTGTAGCATTAAAAAAAAAAAAAAAGAGGATTTTTTTCCAAGGTGAATAACAAATCTACGTAAGTGGAGACCCAGAGAAAACATGGCATTATTTTTATAAGAACTAAAATCTGTCATTAGATTTAACACCCAAGTTCTTTCACTAAAAGTAGACACACTTTTTCACTTGTTTTTTATGCAACAACATATGTATTTATTATTCTTCGTCACTTTGACATTGTATGAATACTGGCACAATTGAAACTCTTTTAATTTAATAACTAGTTGTGTTTCTGCTTTTATTATGTGGTTGTGATAATTTGTTTACAGTTAGGAATGAAGTTTGCCATACACTGAAAACTTAATATTCACACTCACAAGGAGGCAGTTTTCTAGCAAGTCATTTTCAACTTCTACTAGTGTTGAAATTTTCTAGGGGAATTAGAAAAATCAAACTAGGAATGAGTCAGTTACTGGGATAACTCAAGCTGGTTCCCTTGATTCCAGTGAATGACTTAGTCCAATGTCTGCTCCAGATAAATCTTTATACATTATTTTTCTTTGAAATCCAGGTGATCAGATTTAGCATTGGGTAGGACTGGATCTTGAAGAGGTTTGGTTTGGGTTTGGGTTTTGATTTCAGGTTTGTTTGTTTTGTTTTTGGTTTTTTTTTTTTTTTTGTT
>NDXB01006414.1:49937-72918 GCA_002631895.1 Agapornis roseicollis | reverse complement strand
TTTTTTTTTTTTTTTTTTTTTTTTTTTTGTTTTTTTTTTTTTTTTTTGTGGGAATGTTAGAGAAAGAAAACTTGAAAAGAAGGGGGAGAAATAAAGGCAACATTACAAAACAAAGGAAGCAGGAGCACATATGGTCATATACTAGAGAGAGAAATCTGCATTTGTATAAAGCTTTAACCTGAAACATTACATTCATGTAAGAATTTTGCAACTGAAGTAGGAGCTCAGAAATTTGATAATGTGTAGAAGGAAAGATGTAAGACAGCAAAGAAAACTTCTCAGATCTCAGATCAATTGAATTGAGAAATACTTATTTACATCAATTGATTATTTTGTCCTTATTACAAATCTAATTTGCTATTCATTTAAACAAGTATTCAAAAAAAGACTGAATATAAGAAAATAGACAGTTAACATATCAGAACCCTCATTAAATTCATTTAAAACTCCCCTGAAATGTGTCTATTTGCTATTACAACATAAGTCTAGAGATGAATGGCTGAAGGATCCATCCAGCTCTTCACTGCTACATAACCCTTCATGCCTCATCAACCCCAGTATAATTTACATAAACTGCTGAACCTTAACTCTGCCTCCAATAAAATTTACAAAAATACATGTAAAGGTCAAGATAACAAATTACAAGACTATAAAATCAATTTCTTATTCAAGGGATACTTTGCCAATAATCTCATGGTAATTTGCTTGCCATGGGAGAACAAAAATATGACATGAATGAAATTACCGGGTCACTTAATTGTTCCCTTGCAAATCTTCATGCACTGTATTTTTGTATCAAAGGAATATCCTGTGTAAGCAAGCATACATTTTCTAGGTATAGTGTGGTCTCTATTATGACTGAATTTCACTGTTAAGTACTCTCTGACAGAGTATGCCATTTCTTTGGTGAGGAATCAATGAAAGAAGGTATGTTATAAGCAAGTGCTATGAATTGTTTGGCTTGGAATAACACCCAGTTACTGATATTCATGTCAGAGCTCACTTGGTGGAGATACCTTGATGTAAATAAAAAGACTGAAAATTAAGTGTTCAAGTTTTTTATATCATGGTGTGATCTACTCAGGATCTGGGGGGAGGGGGGGGAACAAAACAACCCCAAACAAACAAACAAACCAAACCAAACCAAACAAACAAACAAAAAAAAAAAAACAAACACAAAAACCAAACCATACCCACACACAAACCCCAACCTGACAAGGATGAAAAACAAACCCAAGAGCAGATTTTTTTGGTAGATAATTTAACTCTCAATATGGTTCTTACTATAATAGATTTCAAAATCCAATTGCTGTCAGATGCAAACACGAAAGTAAATGTCAGGTTATCTTTAGAACTTTTCTAAAACATTCTGGAACCAAAAAGGTGAACATTTTTAGGCACCAGATTTCACAAACATCAGAAGTTAAATTTTCACTGAGGTAATGACCCAGTGTTTAGCCCGTATGTTTGTTGCTTTAAATTGTTGAAAAATAAAATTGTATAATTAAAATTTTAGATACCACTGCCTAGTCTGGCTGTTTGTTTGAACTGACATTTTGAGACAGTTTCTTAGGGACCAGCCTCCTGTTGTTTCCTGTTTGCATGCAGTATGACTCAGTCTTCATGCCAACTTGAAGGTTTTCTACTTAATATTTAAAGTTCAAGAATAAGACTGCTCTTTTGAAAAGGTTGCATGTACCTTATATGCAACAGTGCTTGCTTTATTTTTGAGTTAACACAAAACAAACAAGTGCCAAACCAGTTGTTGTTGTTAGATATACTTGAAGCATCTTTCTATCACCATACAAGAGAATTACTTCCACCTGTACTAACAGGATCTGGGTTGTTTGGCTGGGCAGAGTGTGGAGTCTGAAAATTCATACTCTTTCCTGCTAGGAAAAGCAGTCAATATTCTACTAAGTATACAGAGCTGCCTGACTTCCATAGGACACCAGAAATAAAGAACTATGCAAGTGCAGACATCAAGGCGATAAGTAATCTCAATTCCCACTGATGATGAAGGGTTAATAGACATGTGATGCAAATATTAGTTGGTCTTTGTTGCTTGATGTAGCTCCCAAGCAGATAATAAAAGGGAAGCATATTACCGTTGTCTGGAAGCCATTCACTCCATTTTGGTTTACAGAGAAACTGCTGTTCTAAAAAACTGAAAAAGAGAATAGAAGCAAAAAGATGTCCTTCAAGAAGCAGTCCCACAAGTCCGTAAGAAATCTTTCTCGAAGATTCTTGGAGAATCTTTCTCAGCAGCAGCCTCATCTATAATTGTCTTCAGGTACAAGCTAATGGCACAGCAGACATTGTCATGCTCACCACTTCCCCCCACACCTTGGAGACAAGGCTTAGCTCAGGACCTTGCAAGTCAGCTGTGTTCCCATATCCCACAGTTACAGAGACCACCTGTCTTCACAGCCTTAACCTGGAATTTCACAAGCCTTACGCAGTAAGACTTTCATAAAGAGTTTTATTTTGCATGGAATATTGGTGTCTAAAGAAGTTAAGAGATCATACTGTAATACCTGCATAGCAGAGACCTCACCAAGGCATCAGATCACCTTGCTTTCAGCAAGATAGTTTTTTATAGTTCTTTCATTCTGCCAAGTGTGTCTGAAACCAGCCAAAGGGTTAGAAGGCAGACATAAGACCAAGACAGGCTGACAGAAATAGCTATATAGTTACTTCTTAAAGTAAATGAATGTTTTAAACTAAAGACAGTTCTTCTGCTTAAAGATTTTTTCAGAATATTATTTTTTCCACTTCTGAATTTTGGAGGTTTTATTCTGTGTAGTGAAATTAATGGCATTCATGGAGAAAAGGGTTAGAATATATCTGGATTTACAGATATATCAAAATGGAGCCCACACATTTTAAAAAAGAGGAACCAAACTGCGCCTCACTATTCTGTTCCCTGGTGGGACACTGCTCTGGGAGCAACAGTCTGTTAAACTAACTTTACTGAAGATAGAATTAGAGAGACTCACAAAAACTTCACAAGCCTGGATTTTCAGTTGATAAAAAAAAAAAAAAAAATTAAATCAATTCTAAATGGCTTCTCCTTCCTTTTGCTATTTACCCAGCAGTGTCCTGAAATGGAACATAACACAGTCAGTTACAGCTGCAACTAAATATCCCTGTTCAAACCTCTAAGGTTTTTGTTATTAAACAAAGTTCACAAAGCTGACGTCAACAGAAATACTGCTTTATTTATCTATACTAATAGTGGTCCTGAGAAAGATCCTTTCTATTTCTGATCATTTTTTAAACTTTTCTATGAGCATGGAGCATGGGGTTTTTTTGTTTTTTTTGTGTTTTGGTTGGTTGGTTGGTTTGGTTTTTTTTTAATGGAGAAGCTAACTTCATCATTGCATCATGAATGTAGCAGGGCTGAGATTTTAACAAAATATATTTAAGTAATAATATTGTCCAGTACAATGTTTCCACTTTAAATTGCTTTCTTTGTGTTTTAGTGGAAGAAAAATGCTTGCACTTTTTCTCCTGGACACAATTGAAAGCTGAGCTTGTTAAAACCACAAAAGCCTGGGATGCTACTGTCTCTGTGGCTGCTCTGTCTTACAGTACTATTCTCCAAATAAATCCCTGTCTTCATTCTGCTCATTGCCAGCCCTCTGAGCTCTGCCATTGTCACTTTGTCACCTTCTGTGACAACCAGAGCTTGGAAATCTGGTATAATATATTTTGCTCTTGAGGAGCTATTTAGTGGGATAGAGGGGATTGCAGCTACAAGGAGAACAGTGCTTTATAGCCTGTGTTTAATTTCCTTCCGTACAATGAAAACAATGTTTCTTCAGATTAAATGTAAGTCTGACCTAGACCCGTATGTATAAGAAGCAAACATACAAATGAGCAAGCATAAATATGAGCAATCTAATATAGAAAAGTTCAAAGGAATGTACCTACAAAGAATGTACCTAAATCTAATTCAAACCATATATAATTTAACCTTCTCTTATATATCACATATATGTGAGCTATTCGTTTTATCTCAGAATTTTAATGTGATGTATTAGAAACTCAAATCCAGAACCAAAGCTATTTCTTCAGTGTACTTCTTCGGTAGTTCTGAGCTTGCAAAGGCAAAGGTGGAAAAAACAAGATTCTCTCTAATTAGACCTTGTTGAACTGTTGTCTGACATCTATGTGGCCTAAATAGTTGAGCAGTGTTTTCCATCCTTTTTTTCCTTGCAGATAACATACACCATAGTGAACAGGCAATAGGAATCTTTTTTAGAGGGCTTCTGAAGAGATTAGTTAAAAAATACAAAGAACATTGTCTTATTTTTACCCTGTTTATTTCAGTCTTGATTAGAGTCTTGCAAAGGCTGTAAATCAGCATTGGAGACTGTCAGAACTTTCTTTCATTGCAGTCATTTCACAGTGGTTTTAACTCTTCTTTAGTCTCCAAGGTAAGCAGGAAACAATGAAGATAAAAGATTTTTTGTTTTGTTTTCCTGTGTGAGAACATAATGTTCTTCCCATTTCTATCAGCTGTTTTGATAACCAGGGATTAATTAAAGAGTCACTTGTTGCTTCTTCTTATATTTTAAAAAGCTTTAATCCCCAAAGTTCCAAAGTAATAAAGACGGCAATATCATCCTGAACACATGGGACAAGACCGATCCACCTTTGGTCTCAAGTCATGTTAAACCACAGAAAATAATAAAACCATAACTTACATAATTCCCTTAGAACAGTACTGAATATAGAGAAATGATGGGGGTATTTTTTCTCTATGGATTCTCCACAGGATTCTCTGACTATGGAGGGCAAATGCTTCATTGCAAATTTGTGGCACAGACCCAGCTGAAAATCTGGCCTCAGCAGCAAAACAGAGATCTCTGATCATCAATTCTAAATAGCTTGTCTTGGAAGGACGTCATGTTTATTTCAGCAGAAAAAGTGCATGGCTAAAATTTAAAATAAAAAAAAAAAAACAAATCCAACCAACCAAAAAAACTAACACCAAAAAAAAAGATAATCAAAAGAAACAAAGCAAACANNNNTGGAAAAACGAAATTTTTATTAAAAAAAAAAAAGTGCATGACAAAAATAAAAAAAAAAAAAAAAAAAACAAATCCAACCAACCAAAAAAACTAACACCAAAAAAAAAGATAATCAAAAGAAACAAAGCAAACAAAGTAAACTCAGACAAACAGCAACAAAACAAAACCAAAACCACCCAACCTGCTTAAAGCTGTTAAAGATGTAGATTTCTGAATTGTGGATGAACACACATGGTAGACTGGCAGTCTACTGTTTTCACTATGGACATCTACTGCACAGTATGTAAGTTTTTATTTATCCTACTAACATGAAGGAATCACAATAAGAGGAAACATGGCTTGAGGTGTCTCAAGAGTTATTCTAACACCCTAAGTTAAGATAGGCACTCTGGGATCAGATCCCAGTGCGTGGCATGTAGCATCCCTGTTTGCTCTCAGTAATGAGAATAAGAGACCAGCCAACAAGTTAGAAAGAAGCCTTGACACTGCAAGGCCAATTCACTGATCTTGATACTTGAGTAGCTGAATCTCCATGGAGCACCTCAAAGTACAGCTGACTGTATTTTGTTTTAAATGTACCCTAAGACTTCAAGCCCCTGAGTTTCTAAACTTGTGGTCTGGAGAGTACTGGAAAGGTTGTGATGAACAACCAAGTGGAAGACATTGAGAAGAAGGAAGAGGAAGAAGTTAAAATTCCTCATCAGATCCTCTTTCCAATGGTTTAGGAGAAATTCACAAGACTCTGGAGAATCCTGTGCATGCAGAGCTGATCTCCGTCAGATTTGGTGACACAGCGTTACAGAGTGCTGCATAAGCAAATGTTAAGCACCAAACTGGAAGTAAGAAAAAGAGGAAATGAGCCAAACAGAGTGGAATAATTTGTTTCTAAGGTAGTATGATGCCAAGAAGTCATAAATTTTTTTTTTCCAATTACATTATCAGCAGCAAATTAAATTACTTAGGCCCATGGCTTTGAAACGAGTTTCACTAGTTGATCCTTCAAAACCTCACTGGAGGGGTTATTGATGAAGTTACCTTATACAAAATACTTACTAGCATCTCCATTTTAACACAGTAAGAAATGCTTTTGATCATAATTGGAAGTGGTGTGAACCAGCCTAATTTTGTACGGTATTCACTGCTCATTGTTCAAGTATTTTCACATAGTGATTGAAAAAAAATCTCTTTCTGGAAATAAATAGTCAAGAACCCAATATCTGGGAAATATGCTGATACTAAGAAAGAGAGGAACATTGTGAATCCTTCTAACCTTCCTCCTATCTAATGCACAGTCTTGCTTTTAAACAGAATCATGGAAAGAGTCAATATCTTTTGGCAAATAAATGTGTCCTAAGTGCACTAGGCCAGAAAGGTTCTAAGCCAGACTCTCTGTACATGTAAATGGACCACACATTATCAGTATTGATGAGTGAATGGAAGTTGGGCTGTCCCTAAAATTAAATCAGTTATAAAGAAGCAGTACTTAGCATCAGCTTATATAAACCAAACCAAAAACACAATATGGGAAAGTCTTTTAGAGAGCTTCAGTCATCAATCTGTATTTGCAAATTCCAGTAAATCACAAAACAAAGTTGAAGGTGATTCTCAAAAATGGTTTTGAAGTTTCTCTGAAGTCATTCCTGTTTACCAGGGGACATGTCAGTATTCAGAAAGAGGCAAATTCATCTCCTTTCAATTTAGTGGTAAAGCTTTGTTTTCCAATGCACTGGTATTGTCATACAGTCTTTTGGTACCATGAGGTGTGTTGATGAGTTTGCTGGCCTAGGATTTATGTTTGCCTTCCCAGCAGGTAATGTATGAGACAGTCACTTCTAGATGCACCTGACCAATACTTTCTATAGAAACATTTGTATTAATGACTTCTGAGCTCTTTCATCATACTGTATACCCAAAAGGAGATCTGGCAGGACAGAACATTTAGACTAAATGATGTCAGTCTAGAGTCAGACCAAGAGGGCTGAAACCACTGCTGCCTAAACTATTATTCTTACAGGATGATAATATCTTATTTTTAGAACATCGAAGCATGTCTCACCCTGGAGTTCAAACAGTGCTCTAACAGTTAATGGCAACTGTCAGCTATGCATCTATTGACCATGAATGAATCACACTGGCTCTACTAGAAGCCCCAGTTAACTGGAGGGCTGGGGCTTTCTTTTCTTATTTTTATTTATATTTTTTCCCCTCTTTTTTTATTAGCTCATTCTTTCGTATGCAACACAATAATGAAATATCAGAGTGTTTGTCTGCAGTAGCCATTAGGACAAACTAATGAACTAGTTCTGGAGATACAAGCAGGTCGTCACCTGCTTTGTCAGTAAATAACACTGTTAAGGAGGCAATTTCCCTCACTGTAGGTACTCACAAGTTAATTTAGAAACTACCAGCTTTTAATTAGTACTGCAGCCAGCATACTGTGTAGCAAAATCTTGCAGAAAGCCCTTCAGTTTATTAGGAAGCTAAAGAAATACATTATAAATACCCTTCGCCCCCTCTAAAGAGAGATCTGACTCTAATACCAATATGATTGACATTAATGGTTAAAAGGAAGTAATTAAAAATTTCAAGCATCTTTGTCTCTCTAAATTAAATGACTTTCAGACACATTTAATTTTTACTGGCTACAGTATTTGCAAATTTCATTTCAAAGCATGATTTTTACACACATAGGTTTGACAAATCAGCTGCTGCAGCTGTCTTACAGTAATTAGTATAGACATTTAATTCATGCTTTCCCAATCAAATAAGGAAACTACAAATAGTATAAAATCTGCAGCAAAAGTGCCTGTGAACCCTCAAAATCAAGCAAAGTCTGCTGTTAAGTTTTTCTTCAGGAAAGGTCTGCAAAGGCATGAAAGCTGCACAGAAAAAACCAGCATGTAGCTGCCTGCCTGTTAAACAAAGAGACAGATACAATGTAGGTCTGCATCCTTCATTTCAGAATGCAATTAAAAATCCTGGCCCTTGCCTAAAAGACCTGTCAGAGAGGAATCACTCCAAAGAGATGATGACACTGACAGAGCCAAGAGAAGAGGTCTTTGGAGACGGAAATGAAGCCCAGGGGGAGCAGCTTTTTGTGACTGAAAACTCCCCTGCTCTTGCAGGACTCTTGCAGGTCTCTTCTAACATTGCTGGTTTCAGGTTACCATTTAGTAGCCATATGTTTGAGAATGTCTTTGCAGCAATAAAATGGCACTTTAATGAGTGAGAAAACTGAGGAAAGAAGAGAGAAAATGGCAGTGGAGGAAAGGAGGGAGAGAGAAAGAAAAAAATATATCATTAGGTAGGGAACTGTGAAGTCCCTTTGTGCAATATTGTATTACTCTTAGTATGAATTCACTACCAAGACAGAGAGATCAGACATGCCTAAATACATTAGACAAGAAAAGATAAAAGGTGTGCCTGAGCCACAAACCAGCATATATTCACTGTTATTTAATTGTCCTAGGCAATATCTGGTAAAGTGTAAACAAAGTGGTGAGTAGGACCTCTGGACATGAGGATATGTTTATCTTTCTTCTGGCAAACAAGTTGATGTCCTGCTTAAAAATGCTTTTCTGAATGACCAGGTTGGCTTCCATACCTGTCTTGTCGTCACTCCTGTTCTGGCAATGCTTGCTCTTGAGCCAGCTCCTTCTTTGAATATGGCATGATGCCAGGCAAAGAAATCCCTCTCCTTCAGTCTCTGCTTCTGCCCATTAAAAACCATCAGTCAGAGATGGGATCCGCTTTTCCTACCTGGAAGCTATTGAAAGAATAAGCAGTTTTATTTTTACTCTCCTGTTTGTGGACATTGCTTTTGTCTACAAGCATATGATTTTCAGATGTCATCTGTGGGGGGGCTGTTATTTAGCTCTCTGGAAGCTTCTTGGTATTCTAGGTCCAGAGAAATGTCTGGTGTAGGCTCTTCTGACCCCTGTCCCCTCTTTCTTTGATATTATGACAGTTAATATGAAAAGTAGTGCTGCTACCTTGGAACAGTATTTGATGAATCACTAGTAATAATCCAACATTTAATCCTAAAAATTGGGCTACCTGTCAAGTTTGTCTGCAAAGCAATTTCTTTAATTTCCACTGATGTCCTCTTCTAACAGGGTCATCTCCCCCAGATCAATATCAGCTGAAATGTGATTCGGCTTTGTGATCCCTAGAGGCATTATTCTGCCCACTTGCTGTGTTCAAGATATTCCATCTTCTTCTAATGCTTCAGCTGAACACAAAGCAGTAACGACCTGTCCAAGGTGGATGTTATTACTGCCTTGCTTCCTCAGCTGCATGCTGGATTGAAGCTGTTGAACATCAGCACACCGACAATCCTACCTTGAATAACTTAGTCTGTCCAATGAGTCCATGGTGTGCCATTCTCATATTTTGCAGCAAAAGTCCCTTGGCCTTGGTACATTGCTAGGTCATGTATCTCTTCCTGCCATCCTGTAATTCAGTTGGTTTTCTCCAGATATATATGTTTAAAAAATTTCCACTGTAAGTAAAGATGTGTCTGAAATACTATGGTAAATGAGGCCACATCTGCACTGTGTGAGATCGTTTCCTATTTTATCACAAGCCGTGAATGAATATCTGGTTCAACCCAAAAGGAAAAGTTTGTTTTCTCTGTGTAAATTCCACTTTTTGAATGTAGGATATTTCCTCCAAAGCAGCTCTTGCAGTCCTTGGAGTTCTTGACTGAGGCAAATAGGAGATGGATTTTGTTCTTTGGTTTATCACAGGGGCTTGAAGTTAGTCTTTGTACACTTAGTTATTCCTCCAGGATCTTTTCTTTTGTATGTAACTTATGGACAGGTAGCAAAAGAAAGGTTTTTCCTCCTGTTATTATTGTCAGTTCTGTGGACTATTTATTTATTTGCTTGTTTGTTGGTTACAGTCTCTAGCTGAGGTTGCTCAAGAGGACAAGTTCTTCTCATATCATGGTGCAATACTTGTCTTGCCATGTCATGGCTGCTGCTCCTAGAAATCCCAATAAGGCTTTGAGATGCCCCTCCTACCCTGGGAAACTCCACTTGGATTCTTGGCTAGGAATCAAGGGCCTCTTTTTCTTGCCTGTTTTCTAATATGAACAATCCAACCATGCACATTTTGAACTGCTTCTCTTCTATGAAGATGTTTTGAGGCAATAAATGAGCACTGACCATATGTAAACCTGCTTCTTACTTATCTAGCTGTAGTCCAGAAGGCAAAAGACCTATGTCACCATTGCACTTAGCCCAATCTCTCCTGAGACCTAGTAAGCTAAAGGTACCAGTGTCACATAACCAGGGCTGTACAGTGCAGGATGAGGGTAATTTCTCTGCGTGGTGCTGGACCACAATTAGAAAGGCAGGACTATGAGGAGGGGTGCAAAGAGGGTTCAAACTTGAGTTCATAGCTCTGATTTTCTTATTATGAATATACTCAAGGTACCCTGTGGCAACCTCAAAGAACAGAGTTACAGTGTTTCATAGACAATGCTGAAGACAATGCTGATTAAATGCTTCAGAAGCACAATACACATTCTTTATATGAATCAAGAATTCCTGATTCATTCCTTCCATATAATAAATCAGGAAAAAATGTCTAAAAATCATGATGTTGAATTTCAGGAAAAGTCAGCAAGCTCTGTTAAAACTTGAGTATGTATATACGTATTTCAGCAGAATATTTATTGATACATAAATATATGGAGAGAAAGAATATGCTCCATTATAAGAAAGCTGGGGTTTCAAATTACCTTGAAAATTTAAGAGATGAGAATGGCTTTCTTTCAGTTCCAAAGCTGAATAAAGGCAACAGTTTCATTTCATGACAATATTTGATTTTCCAAATCCACTTTCCATTCTAGCGTTGAACTTCTCTAGTGCTTTTATAGTGTTGGACAACCCTGAGATCTGAGGCTGTGCTTTAAAAACATGAGGAAAAAGTTTATGAAGTTAGAGATCCTTCTGTCTTGGGAGTTTTCAAAGTGATTAGAATGACAACTAAATTGTGATGACCCAGGCTGGAGCCTTTGACTTCTTGCTTCAGGGCTGAGCGTCTCCTGATAGTTCTCTCTGAAATGGACATAGCAAAGCTAAAGACTCAGAATGATTTTAGTGTTAAAAAGGTGAGCTAGTCTCACTCAGGTCATTCTTAAGTAGAGAATCTGGTCTAAAAAAAATCCTGTGAAAAACATTCTTTTCAACTTCTGTGAAATGTTTTGGCCTCAGCACAATAAAATCATATGAAAAATGTTTCAATCAGTTCTTTTTGGAGGCATTATGATACAGTCTTTAATTATACACATTCTTTTTCTGTTCCCCAGAGTCCCAGCTCATTTTGAAATTATTTGTATTTTATTCATACTTTTATTGTTAGAATGCTTTCCAGACTGGAAAACAGCCTTTTAGAGAAAAACAAAATAAATAAGGGGAAATGGCTGTTCTTTGTTTAATGTATTTTGCATAATAACAATTGGTATCTTTTGAAATAGAAATAAAACACTGTCATTTTTCACAACACAGAGTAACAGGAAACTTGCTGTGTATCTTTGTTTACAGGCTTAAATTTGTTTTGGTAATAAAATTCACCCTTTTCCCTTTCTTTTGTACAGGCATAGGGGCACAATAAATCAAAAGTAATGTTACGGGATTATAAGCATTTCTAGCAGCAATTCCATTAGTCTGAAAGTCGTTGGATTTTTACTCTTTGTAGGTATTTTTGTTATGACTATGCACATATCAATAGTTAGGTACTATCATCTGACTAGATATAATTCTACTTTGTATAGTGCACATAAAAATATGTGCATATGTGAACATACATGTTCATCTTCAGTATGTTAGGATAAAGCTAATCTACATGCTTACCTACATTTATACGTATACATTTATAATATACGCTTACAGTTATACATTTATACTTAGAATCTGCCATGAAAACATGCAAGCACGTTTATGTAATGATACCTCCAACCAAGATGCAATAAAAGAAAGCCATATTTGACTTTAAATGGTACTGAAAAAGACAATAAGCAACGTGTCTTTTAGTGTAATTTAAGGGTGGTAAGGAACAGGAATGGGTTGCCCAAGGAAGCTGTGAATGCTCCATCCCTGGCAGTGCTCAAGGCCAGGTTGGACAGAGCCTTGGGTGACATGGTTTAGTGTGGGGTGTCCCTGCCCATGGCAGGAGGGTTGGAACTAGGCAATCTTAAGGTCCTTTCCAACCCTAATGATTCTATGATTCTAAGATGCATGCACCCTTTCTATAAAGCCTCACCACTGGGCAAATTTGTCAAGTCTTACCATTTCAGGGCATAAGTTTAGTACTAAACAGGCTGTACATTGTCAGCAATCATTTAGTAGCAATCATAGAGTCATAGAATTGTTACCAAAAATCCGGAATAAGAAACTTATCAACACCAATGGGATGTAGATAAGCAGACACTTCTTTATTACAGCGCCGGGTGCACGGGGGATAGCTCCTCCTAACGTGCACACCTTGCACCAAAATCAAGCTTCTTACATAGAGCCTACTGATACATAAACATGTTATTTCCCAACAATCATTAACATCTTCTCCTACCATTTCCGATTCTGCGCAACAAAAGTTAGAATCCTCTAGAAATGAGTCTGGGGTACAAAATGGATAGGTGGTCAGTGAGTCAGTGGTCGTGATCTCCCCATGCCAGAATTACCTTTTACCTAATTCCACAGTATCCTTGGCAGGTAACTATAAACAGTTACGGTTGGCTCTCTTTGGTCTCTTTTATCTAGACTTCTGATGGCTACATACATTGTTCTATTGTTCTAGTTTCTACGTAAGTATTAATCAGTTTGTAAATCAACTTGTCCTGCATGTTTCTATCAAATCAACTTGTACTTGTTCTACTGGTTTCTATTAAATGATTTTGACCTGTCCCTTTGGTCCTGGTACAGGGCCATACAGGGGATTTCATAACAGCATCTGGTTGGTCAACAAACACACTTCTCACTAAAACATTTCTTATAACTCTACATTATTAAAATTAAGTATTATAAACTGCTGATTAAATTTTAATTACCAAAATTCTAAATATCAGTAACAGAATCATGGAATAGTTTGGGCTGGAAAGGTCATCTAGTCCAACCCCCATGCAAAAAGCAGGGAAATCTTCAACTAGATCAGGCTGCCCAGAACCACATCCATCTTGGCCTTGAATGTCTCTAGAGATGATGTATCCACCACCTCCCTGGGAAACCTGTGTCTGTTTTTCACCATCCTCATTGAAAAAAATGCCTTCCTCATGTCCATCCTGCATCTCCCCTCATTTAGTTTAAAACTATTACTTCTCATCACAACAGGCCCTGCTAGAAAGTCTCTTCTCATCCTTCTTAATGACCTCTTTAAGTACTTAAAAGCCTCAATAATATTTCCCTAAAAACATTCTCTTTCCCGGGCTTCCTTGTATGAGAGATGTTCCATCCCTCTTATCATTTTTGTAGTCTCCTCTGGACCCTCTCCAATAAGTCCATGTCTTTCCTGTACTGAGGACTCCAGAGCTGAATGTAGGTGGGGTCTCAGCAGAGCAGAATAGAGAGGCAGAAACACCTCCCCTGAACTACTGGATGCAGCTCAAGGTATAGTTGGCCTTCTGGCCTGCAAGCATACATTGCCAGCTCATGTCCAGTCTTTCATCCACAGAGTACTTCTCCTCAGGGGTACTCCCAATACCTCATCCCCCAGCCTGTACTGATACAAGGGGTTGCCTTGACCCAGGTGCAGGACCTTGCACTTGGCCTTCTTGAAACTTATGATTTTCACATGGGCTGACTTCTCAGGTTTGTCCAAGTCAATCCCACTGTCGATGTTGTTGATATTAAACAGTAATGTTTCCAGTACAGACCCCATAAGGAGTGCTGCTTGTCACTGGTGGCAATACAGTCATTGAGCCATTGACCTCTGCCCTCTAGATGCAGCCATCCAGGCAATTCCTCATCCACTGAAGAGTCCACCCGTCACACACATTATAAATGTGGCTTTACAGTGACTGCCTTAGTAGGTGGGGCATGCACCCAAATCCATGCATTTGATGCCATGTCAGTGTAAGGGGAATCTAGACAGAGAAATACCATACTTCACAAACTGATGAGAAAACTCCAGGAACTTGCTGGAGCTGCAATTACAGGGGCCTGGATTCATCTGTCCAAAATTGTTCACGACCAGGACTGAGAGATGGTAGAACCAGTTGGCCAAGTGTGGGGAAAAGAGGCACTGGAGATGAAGTTGGTAGACCAGGCCAAAGAAACTGGAGGTAGCTCTTATTTTCCTGATTCCTCTGGTTCCTCACACCGTGGTGTTCAGGCACTGACATCATATCCCACATCCAGCCACAAATGCTCTACTTACCTTTCTCCTTCTGCTTCAGTGTCTCTCACCAGTCCACATGAAATAGTTTTTTGCTGCTATACCAGCTGACTATGAAAGTATCTGCCTCTCATGGTGCTAGGGCATTGATATTTAGGTCATAAGCCCCACAGGGGTTTCTCTATGTAGATATTATATATGGGGTCAAGATTTCCTGAGATGATCTAGAAGAAAGGTAGTGCTGTTGTTACAGCACAGAATACAAATATATCTAGATGCTCAACTCAAGAGAACTGGGGTGCTGTGGGAGCCTGGGTCTCCACTACTTTGGAAATGACACAAAGTGACAGGGTGGCCTTGGTTACAGAGAGCTTGCAAATTCAATAAACAAGGTAGCTTTATCACAAATGTACAACCAAGACATAGGTGGCCTATGGGATGTGAGAGATCATACATGAAATGTGATAGAAAAAGGAACCAAATTCCGACTACCCCAGTACTGTTCACACCAACATCCTTGCTTACCTGTTGCAGTCAGAATACTTTTTTGGAGTTTACAGAGGTGCAAAAAGAAAGGAAGGGATGAAACTGAGAAAGAAACAAGGATTCCAGAATAAATATTACAGGAAGAAGACACTTCAAAATACTCTGAGGAAAGGATGACGTTTCCCTGCATCCTTGTCCTTTACTGTCAGAAAAAAATGTGATTTCATGAATGCCTTTGTGTTGATCTTCCTGCAAACTCTCAGGTTATTTTGCGTGCTCTGAAAGTAGCATATTTTCAGTCTGGGACCAGTGCTCCATTTGAACTCATTTGAAATACAAGACAAATGGAGAAGCAGATTTTAATCTTTGCATCTTGGCAGTAGATGATGATGGATATTTGAAAATGAAAGATGAACCGTGGAAATGAGAACTGTGTTTTCTTTTGTGTAGAGCTCCTTGGTCCCTGAATTATTCATATTCTGAGTCTGATTCATCATCTTCCTCCTTTTTTTTTAATTTTCTTCTCACTGTCTGAATCCAATGGGAAAGAGAAACAACTTCCTTCCTTGATTAATTCTAACTTTTAATGGTATAGAAGGAAAAAGCCAGTTTTCCAGAGTGCCTTCATTTTGCATTCCCTACATGGGTGCAAAGCCACACTGGTATTAGTCGAGAAGCTTTTTGAAATTTCCCAATTTCAGGCATTGCTTGTGAGATGTTGGTCTCTGGTGGGACTGGTCACCAGCACCACGAAATCCTTCCCTTGATCCTACTGAGAGTTTTGCTCATAGCAACATGTCCTCAAAAAATACTAAAAGAGTAATGCAAGAAGTGTTGTGTCCCAAAGGTTTCTTCAGGAAGTAAAGATAGATCTGCTTAGAATCAATCCTGCAATGCTCTTCACATGCTCTTCTACTACAGTTTCCACTTTACTTGGACTGACCATTTCTACTATAAGTTGTCCCACTTCAGGAATTCTAAGTCCAGATCATTGAAGTGTGACTTACTGCCTTCTTATCAGCCATAGGAAGAACAAAAAGGTCCACACACACACTCACAATTTTATTTGCATTTATTAGGAAATAAATTCCAAACCTGATTAAAAGCTGACCTAATTAAACCATGCCTTCTATGGTTTACCTCTACTTACGACAAAACCAACATCTCTTTAGAGCAGCTTCCCTTCACTGTTTTGAGAAATAAAGAATTATTTTTATACGTATGTATATATACAAATTGTAGCCTTTGTACCCTGTGCTCTTAATATCTTTTCCTGTTTACTTTATATGTAATTAATCCATATAGTGTGGCTTGGATAAATTCTGCCGAAAGGGTGTTATCCCATACAATACACTTGTCAGAAAAAAAAAAGTGTTTTCTAACTCTTCCACAGATGTCTGAAGTGGATAATGCCAATGGTATATATTGTTATCTGCCTTTTGGGGCAAAACAAGATAGTGGAAATGAGTATACACAGAAGTAATGCAAGTAAAACTATTAATTTCCAAAGCTTTATAACCAGTCTAATCCATATAGTTTCATTTTTCTCACTTGCAAATTCACTTCCTTGTTTGATCTTTGAAATATTATAAGCCTAAATTCATATTATTCATTGAGCTTGTCATTAACAACTTCAAGGGCATTTAACAAAAAATATTTTCTCTACTTGTATTTGTAAATATAACTCACCACTGCATGCTTAAATTTTGTATTTCAAAAGTGATCCATTTTATTTATATGCAATGTTATCAAGCAATGAATTACAAATTTGAGATCTCAACAATAAGGCACTTAACACATACTGCAGCTCCAAAACCTGTCCTGGTATCTCTTGTTTCATGACCATCCAAGACTTCCTTGGAAGCCAGTGCCTACTGTAGTACTCTGTGCACTCAAAACATTTTGTGTGGCTTTTTTGGCTAAGTCTAATTTTAAGTCTTCTTCTCTTTGACAGATGTATAAATTCGTTTAATCAGTCAGTTATCCTGCAATACAGGCATCTGAGTCATGTGCTTTCCACCAGCCTTTGCTTGCTTAAACACCAGATGGATGAAACAGCTGTATAAATCTTTAATCTCTGTGACAACCTCTCCTTCATTTATTCTCTGACTTATGTGGTTAGTTTCACTTGTGTGTTCTTCCAATTACAGTGTTAACCAATCTCTGTCATTCAGATCTATTTAACACAATTTGCTTGTCTTTAGCTTAGGGAATTTTACTTTTACATCTATTTTTTAACATATACATTAAATATCCAGACTGTGTTTGAAGTAATATTGATGTCTTTGATATCTTTGTTCATTATCTGTTAATCTATCAGCATTGCTGATATAATTAAAAACACACATTATTATGACATTTTGTAGTTACAGTCTCTTTCTTTGGAATACCATTTTCTTGTAAGGTAATACTCTCCTCCAAAACTGTGAAATTCATAGTCAATGGCTTTATTCACACCATTATGTTTTGCAGTTGCACTATTTCTGCAGTCTCGCTATTTTGAGAAAATAATATAAATCTAAACTGAGAGACAATGACAGAACTATTTGTTGAAGTGCACATCCTTCAGGGTTCAACTTAACTTTTTTCTGAATTGTCAGATATCGTGAATAGAAATTTCAGAACCCATGTCTAGAAATAAACAGAATTAACATAAGAGTCTGTTACTGTGATTAAAGTACCTGATAGTAAGAAAGTATGTGTGGTACTAAACCATGAGATTTCCCTAGATGATATCAAGTGTTTGCAAGTCCAAAAGTACTGTGCCCAAATACACTCTAAAAATCTTTTAAAGAGATACATAATACATGAAGTAGATCTAGAGACTAACATGGGAAATTTTATAGAAAGGCAGAGAACTGTTTAATGCATTTGAATATTGCAGTCTTATAGGAGGAAAGTGTGAACTCCTCTGACCATACAGCCTAGAGAGGATAGAAAAATTCCCCTGTGAAGAAGGGATGAATATCAATGATACCTTAGTAAAGGATATTGTGGCACCATCATTCAGTAGAGTGCAACAGCAATGCTTTGCTGGCTAAATTTACCACCTCACTGAGAAATGTAGTTTCTGAGTTCCAAATAAATTCCAGTCCAGACTATCAAGGTCACAAGATAAGAAGTCCTGAGGCTTTAAAATTGGAAAAGAAAATTGCATATGGAAAAGGGTGGGAATAAAAGTCAATAGGAAGGCAAAAGCTTTTTATCTTATATAAAAAAAACCATGCCTCTGACACATATAAAGTAAATCTAAAACTTCATGATGTAGCTAGAGGTGCTGAGATGCCACAGAGACTCTAGAAGCTACCTAATGCCCCTAAAGGGTTTAATGCTACCAAGCCTGCTTGAAAACATTTCATTTCTAAATAAGTTATTCTTTATGCTTGTTCTTTTTTTTTTTTTTGTGTGTGTGTGTGTGTGTTTAAAGCCTGTGGAATAGGAGTTGAGAGCAACATTTCTTAACTAGCCCTCTTCTGCATGTGAACAAGACATTGTCTAAACAAAATCGAGGGAGTGCAGGTGTAAGGGCATGCTATGTTTCTCCCTTCTCCTTGGTATTTCAAGGATATGATTTATAATAGCCCCATCATTTCAAGGCTGATTGATAGTTGGCTGAGTTCATTCTTTCTTTCTAATAGCTTTTCAACCCTGTGTGTTCTTGTTATGGTTTCATATCCACACACACAGGGATTTTTATCAAGGCAAAAGGAATCAAAGTGACCACAGTGTAAAGTAATTTTGTTCAGAGTAGAGACTCTTACTGTTTTCATCCATGCACAATAACACAGAATGCAGAGCCATTCATATCCCCATGTAGAAACACAATCTCATAGTAACCAATGTTTTGATGTATTTGATGTGTTTCAAACATTTCTGAAGTATTTCTAAGCACATTAGTTATGAAATAACCTTGACCTTCAACTGTGTTTCTGCAAGAAAAAAAATTTGCTTCTTTTTCCAAGGTTAGATAAGGTAACTCTTCTTCCAAGGGTTAGGCAGGAAGTTACTTTTTTTTTTATTTTATAAGGAGTTATTTTTATTTCAGCTCTGTAGGAACATAAATTGCCTATACCTATATAAAGATCTCCCTTTGAACTTCCAGCTTGATATCAGTACCTATTTTGCTTGCAGTGTAACGCCAGTTACATGTCCCTTGTTTATTTTCCCCTCCATCTGCATGCAAAGAAGTCCTTCCTATCAATATCAGTTACCCACATGTAGCAACAAGAGATTGGATCTCACCCCATCCCATCAGCATTTTTCAAACTGTTATGGTTATGAGATGAAATCTCATTTATTTTATAGCCACAAATTCCAACAGGGAACAGAAATAATTTCTTCTTCATGGAAAGAATTTTTAAGCATTTGAAACCATCCAACACTGACTTTCTCAAGGAAGTTAGCTTAAAAGTTTCTTAAAGTTAACAGAGGAAGAGTTTTTAAGTGACTTACAAAACTTAATATATGGTTGATGACAGAGCTTAGAATGTCTGGTCTTCTGTTGCTATGGAATTCAGAGGAATCTGCAATTCTTCCTTTCACTTGATTTCATTGATGCAAGACAGCCTGTGGCAAATGGAAACACATTTTCTGCATTAAGCTCTCTAGACTCTTCTTTGTGTTTTACCTGTGTTGTTGGAACTAATCCCTGTTTTATTGCTGTTTTAGCATAGACAGAAGGACAGTGAGATATTTCACGAGATTTGGGAAATCCTTATAAAGCAAGACAGACTACTTTACTTACATTCCACACATAAAGATGTACTTCAAATTCAGTAATACTTTATCTGAATATTTTTTGCTTTTAAATTTGATAGCTTTTTAAATCTTTATGAAGGAATCAAGATTAAATACATGTCTAAAAATTCCACTGTGGTTATCTTTGAGCAATACAACTTATGTAGCAACCATATTTTATCCAAGATCTTTATACTCTAAAGGATTGACAGGCTTCATTCCAGGAAATCCAACCCCCTCCCAACTCTGATGTTATGTCCAAACAGACAGGAAACTTCAATCCAATTTGTTTAGGGTTACACTTCTCAGGAGTCAAAAATGCTTATTATTATGTACAAGCCAATGGCAGGTCTCCAGCAGCTGCAGTCTGTATTTTTTCAACATATATGCACATGCATATTAATGTATGCACATACATATGTATAGTGTATGTGCCTTTAGGTTTTCATGTGAAGACTTTCATGACTATGACTTGCTGATTGTTATCAGACAGTCTAAAAAATTAATACCAATATTTTGTCATATTCTGCTGAAATTAATGTATTTGTGCAAAGTGTTACCAGTAGAGGTCTCAGAGCAAGCCTCTAAGACACAGACATTTCAGTATGCCACAGCTGGAAGAATAGTTTCCATAGACATTCAGCGTTAAAATAAAACTACTTTAGTCAGCATATGGAATAAAACATTGTACTGCAATGTAATTCCTTAGAGATTCACTTCATATTCTAGTTTCAAGGAACTAATTTAGAAGACAACAGCACATCTTATTTGGTAATCTTACAAGTCTTGTCTGGGAATATGAGAGCACTGCAGCTCAGTAGTGAGACAGCAACTGTTTCCTTAAGGTTCTAGGGCAGCTTAGACAAAACCTGTTCCTGATTGCCTTCAACTGCCTATTAACAGCAAATCACATATTTATACATTGAATTAAACTTGTGCTTTGAGTAGAACTGTGTGAGGGTCAATAATATTTTACTTTCTCTGTTTCACAGGGTCTCATAATCAACTGATCCATTTGCTACACCAAAAGACTTAAGCCTCTATGTTCTGGTTACAGACATAAAGATATTGATGTCCACATATGCAAAAGTTCTAGCTTTGTATAACTATTAATTGCGGTGCTACAAAAAGGCTATGTGCAAAATATTACTGTTTACGTATGTAGGATACTGTTTGCTTGTGAAACCAGTTGTCAGTACCGTGAACTAGTAGATACAGCTACAAATGGGAGCAAATTATTACATTATCAACTTTCCCCATTTGTTGCTTATTTTTTATTATGAGTTACTTAACATTCTGGCTAGCTTAAAGCAAGTAAATTACATCAATATGAGTATGAATTATGAGCAAAGTGTTGCTGTAAAATAACTTATTTTCACGACAAAAAATATACTTTAACATCAAGATTAACTGTCATGTTGCAGGAATGATTCAGCTAAAAGCACACATGTGATATAAGTGCACAAAATGCACATAAGTGGGGTGGCAAACAGCACCTGAATTCCATTTATGATACAATCAAACAGAAGGACTGCACATCATTGTAAAACCACCTCACAGTGACAGAAAACCCATTGGAAGAATACTAGACCATATAAAATACAGGGAATCTTATCCACACTCCCTTTACTGTAGCCACCACCATCCTTCCACAGAGTCTATATTCGCTCTGGTCCATGGTGGGCTTGCACATGTTACAATAAGTCTACGTTACCTTTCACTCTGACTGTGAAGATCTGTCAGAGATAAGAAGGAAATACAAACTGAGAAAAAAGTTCCAAAAAGAAAATTATCTGAAACACTTTTTAAAGAATTAATATTCTTAGCTATAGTGGTCAGACTCCTTTTTCAAAAATATCTCAGTGTGAATAACAGTCGCTTAGACCTGCTGAATCATTGCAGCTAAGTCCCTCCAATAATCAGGGTTTCAAGAAAATAATGATGTTAATTTAGTTTGAAAGGTATTCTGTAATAAGCAGAGAGTTTATTACTTAGAAAGAATAATATTCTTTCAATCTAGCAATATTCTTGAAAAGACTTTTAAGACGTCTTTCTGCAAGTCAGGAGCAGAGTGTTTTTCCTCTCCCCTGTTTTACCTTGCCTTTTTGAGCCTGTGAGAAACAAAACAGAAACCAGGGTAGACCATAGTATTCACAGATGCTGAAAGGCCATTCACAAAGGACAAAGAACAATGAAGGGGGAGGTGAAAGGACTCCTGTGGAAACAAAGTGAAAAGTCAGAGATCAAATAGAAACAAACTGCAAGTGTTCCTTGCTCCAGCTAAATAAATAGTAGCAATAAGTATGACAGATGATACCAGCTAGATGAAACAGAGAATGGCATTTTTTCACATTGTGTTTTTTTCAAAACTCACTTCTCAGCCAAAGCAGATAACACTCCAACTGAGAAAAACTCAGTTTTGCTGAGAGTTTTGCCAATACAGAGAGGGGATTTTACATAGAGAAATTCCTGGCAGAATCTCTTCTTTTCCCTTAAGGCTGGGCTTTAGGCTGAGATGATATGGGAATGAGAAAGACAATGAAACAGTAGATGATAAAGAGAGAAAAGGAGAAGCAAAAATAAAAATGAAAGTCTAAAGGAATTTCAGTATTACTTACATGTTTGTATTTGTGCAATTGCCTGCCTTGCAAATAACACGTATACACTAAATTAGCTTTCTAGGCAAATGTAGAACCAATACTGATCTGCCCTTTACCAGAAAAGGTCTTCAGACCTGACCATTTTTGAAAGTGGAGTAAGTGCTGCTCTGTAAAGTCTTTAGGTTATAGACTGGTCTCTGTCCTAGCTGTTAAGGGAGAGCCACATGCATTTTAAGCATCACCTAATGTGGTAAAATGAAGTCTCTGAATGAAGAAACTGTTCACTCAAAAAAATCCTAGGTATTTCATACACATATTATTTTCTTACCTCCATTTAGGCTTAAATTCAGCAAAACACTTGAGTATGTGCTTTAGATCCATTAACTGTCATTAATTAGTGGAGACTCTCCTTGTAACATCCACAGCTCACCTTTGAAGACACACTATTCAAATTCATCACAATGTACAATGAATAAGACGTTTTCATGGGCTTAATTTCCCTGTCTTCTTCGGCTTTTCTTCTTACATTCCCAGAATGGGGACTGCTGCAGCATGTACTCATAAGCTTAGAGATGGAAAGAGTCCCTAACCTGCACCCTTTAGCAATCTCTTTCAGTGTTATTGTTGAATTTTGATTTTCAGCCCTGTGAAGTGCCTGGGCAGGGCTGAAATTAATTGTGACTGAAAGAATGGCATTTTCAAAGTTGTTATGACAATCTGCTTCCTTCATTTACATGCATAAGACTTAGATATTCCTTTTTTTTTTTTTTTTTAGCCCATTTT
>NDXB01006414.1:23746-49853 GCA_002631895.1 Agapornis roseicollis | reverse complement strand
TCATGCATAATGCTTAGATATTCCTTTTTTTTTTTTTTTCTCAAGGCCACTTGTGTAATTCTTAGAAAATATATTGGCTATGCAGTGGATGACTCAATTGTCCTGGAAGAAAATACTGTTTTGACAAATCTACTCGTACTTCTGAGTGTCACTGAGTGAGTGATATTCATTCTTAAAGCAGGTATTTCCTGCCAAACCCAAAATTGGTATTATTAGTTTTAGTTAATAAAAACAGCTTGATGGGGTCTTACTTACTATTCTCCATTTCAGGTTCCCTTTTCAGAAAGACTTTGTGTTGAGATCACTTCTCTTTATTCCAGAGCATGTATCACCGATAACAAGCAGGCCAAAAGTTTTTAGTTCTTCTGAAAGCAGTAGAGCTCTTTCAAAGACCAGCATTTCATTTTGTTCATTTACTTTATTCTTTGAGGGAGAGGAGGCCAAAGAACCTCTGTTAGTGATCTTTCTTTCCCCAGTCTGAGCATATGCAAACTGGAACTTTAAACCTGAAGAATTCACAGTGAACAAAAAAGAACTTGCACCATTCCTTAGTGCTGGCTAGTAAAATAAAGCCTTGTTGAGCTAGCCAAGCTTTTGTGTGGATATAGGTTTGTTCTTTTCCTCCAAAGAAGGCTTACCACAGCACAATAATTTCTTAAGCTTTATGTGGTTTGTTTTTTGTGGTTTTTTTTTTTTTTTTTTTTTTTAAGCCAGAAATTATAGTTTTTTTTTAATAGCTATTGTGAGAATATAGGGCTACCATGTATCTCGTTTGATTTTTTCTGTTTTTTTTTTTTTTTTTTTTCCGCCCGACCCCAATGTATTTTTTCATTTTCTTTTTTTTTTTTTTTTTTCTTTTTTTTTTCTTTTTTTTTTCTTTATTTCTTCTTCAGCAAAGTCATATTTTCAGCCAGTGGAGTAGATGTGATAGATTTGTATCAAACAGTACATGCATTTAGTGTCTCAAATAGCAGTCAGCTCTGGATCCATTGTTATAGCCTATGGGAAGAGTCAGAATGATGTAGAGTTTCAGTAAGCTGCAGCAGCCAAGCAAAAGAGATAGATAGTCAACCTGGGAGAACAGGAAAGACTGACAGCAGGGCCTTTTGGGCAGGATGAACAAGAATATCAAGATAGGGACCATGACAAAGCAGGGCCAAAATGGGAGCTTTGGAATGTGAGAGGTTGAACTCTCAAGGATAACTGAGGGCTTATAAAGGAAGGAGTTTGGCACTGAGTGAAGGATGCCTTATTGGGATAAGTCAAAAGAAAGAAAAAAAGAAAGAAATATAGGGTGAGAAAAGTCTAACAGAAAACAAACACGTCTCATATAGACCATAGTCAGGGCTTTGGGTCCTCTCCTGACAAATAACCTCATGATAAACTGGAAATTATCAGTTACAGGATTTGGTAGAGAAAATTAGATTCTTGATTGTCCCACTGAAATTCACACAGTGCCCAGTGGCTGCCTGTAACCACTGCTTACTGCTCACAATCTGATTGTCCTAGGGATTTAACTAAAGTCCATATGATAATAGTATTGTCAACTAAATCTATCTTATGCTATCTGCTGCACAGCCTATCCCTTATTGCATAGACATTCCTATAAATGTCCATGCAGATTAGTTCCATGCATTGTCATTTGTGGGATTACATATACACATTGAGACATTCTCCAGATCTTAGTTTATGAGCCAGTATGAAAATCTGTCTATTTAAAATTATTAATTACAAATGTGTCATAATTCAAATATCCAATTGTCCAGTTATCCATACCGCTCTTACTATTCTGAGTGCTGCTGTTTATTAGCTTCAAGATGTAATCTTTTCTGGAAGACACTGCTTGCCATCTAGTTCCTTGCCTACAGTACAAGTATTATACTCCTGTCCTACTGCAAATCTCCCCACCATTCATTTTCCAGCAGTCTATTGTGAGAGTCATGGTAGCAGAAGTGTTTGTGGGTGGATGGCATATGCTGGCACTACTTGTAGCACATAGCAGTCCTCTAAGCACAATTAAACAGATTTGGTGTGTCATGATGTCTTTTTTGACCTTGGTGGTCCAGATGGGTTACCCAAATATTTCCATGTGAGTTTTTTTCCATTGATTCATCCATCCCCACACAACACTGACTGCCACCCAGAAGTTGCTATGGGCATCCAGTGCATTAGTGGCAATTGGGACACTAATTTTAGAGGTTATTCTGTTCCTAAAATGTCAGATGCTTGGACTCCAGGACAAGTGCCGTAGACCTCATTCTAGGGCACCAGTGGTGGCAGGTGACGATTCCTAGAGTTTGGGGAAAAAAAACCACAGCTTTTTAAAGTTCATTAGCAAATAAATGAATACTCTGTAACTAAAGTCCTGCTTGTTCCCATGAAACTAATTTTGGCCTCTGAGAACTGATGATAATTCTGCACTTAAAGGAATGGCTGGTTCCATGAAGAAAGTGCTGCATTCTCAGATCTTCACTGGTGCTAACACTATTTTCTTTGAAGTCCAGCTTGGTTTCACAGGTGAGAGACAGTAATTTTGCTTATTCATTTGTCTTCTCCAACTCTATTCTGGTGAGTAAACATCTCTATGGCAGGCACTGTAACTATAAGGTTAATGAAGATAAATTGAATTCCCTGGCAGTCAGCTTCTTCCTCATTATATACACAACATTCTACAGGACTGCCAAGTTCAGACTGGGAGGAATCTCAGGCACCAACGCACACTGGATATGTGCAATGAGCAAAAGCTCACAAACAGCCCTCTGCAAAACATACCTGCACCTCTCTGCAAAACTCTGAGTGCATTGGCCAACCACTGAAAAGAAGGTTGTTTTATGCTGTTTTTTTAGAAGAAATTAAATAGCATTTCTCTCATTCTTACAGTTTATGTCATCAAAAAATACACTGCCTTCACAGCAGTGTGCGAACAAATGCATAGGTATGACACTGACAGAGAAGGTTCATGTCTATAGTTCATAAAAGCTCACCAAAACTGCTTTTAGTGATCAGCGGATTTTATTCAGTGGTAGAACTTTAGAAGGAAAATTGACCATGTTTTAGTATAACAGAGATAAAACGCTACTAAACATGCCATGAATACAGCTGAAAGTTAAGGACATTTCTCTTCCACAAGAACAAACATTTTTCAGAACTGTTACCCTACCTAATATATCCAAACTGGATATACTTTTTTTAGAAAACATTTTACAGGGGCATTGTGACTGAAATGTTTTAGACTGTGGGACTAATGTAGACTATGGAAATTTATATACACTATTCAGGGCCAAAACCAGTAGAGGAAGCATTCAACAGAGACATAGTTGAATCTGAGTTTTTACATACTACCACAAATTTGTCATGTCTCTGTCATTATGAAATAGTTACTTTATTCCATCAGCTTCCAAAAGACCAGTTTCAGTCCTACTGGTGCCCACACAGTAACTTAAAAAACATCTCTGGGGGATTAAATTAATTATGTTTATCTACAATCCCCTCATTATTCACTTTGTAAGTTTTCTAAAAGGTAAAACAAGTTCACTGAACTGGACAAACCACTTCTTCAATCATGACAAGAAATACTAATTAAATCCCTTGCTGCAAATGAACAGCTTTTCGTTGTCTTTGCAAATGTTACTGTTAGGAGTCTACATCTGCAGTAGTCAAGATAGATGCTTCTAATTCTTTCCTGCTATTTATACCCAGGCTGCCTGGTATCTTACTTTCTTTACAGTCTCCACGATGAAGTTATGTTTTGGTCATTATGAGTCAAGGTGGCATTACTCACCTGGAGCTTAGACTGACTTTTTAATAATGTTTAATGTGCCTATGGGATAACTTTGCATTTATCTGTACTTTTATTGGGATGAGGCTTAGAGCCCTGATTAAGAAAGATGCCCTATGTCCGAAAAGTTGACCAAACATGTACAAATCTCTGACAAAGTTTAAAATATCAAGCAGAGTAACTCAACCACTTAATATGGCTGAAAGAGCAGGAGAATTTGCAAAAGCTTCCATTCCCATTTCTATATATTAACTTAAGACATAGACCAGATAAATAATAGACAAATGAGAATCTGTGGCCCACACAGGACAAGTAACATCACTCAACAGGATCTTCTGCAAGAGGCTGAACATATAGGAAGAGTGTTTTAAAAATTTAGATAGACAGAACTTGCTTATTATTTGAATGTTCATTTATTCTACCGGCATCCTCATTACAAAAATGTACTCTTCCAGCTTCATTGGTTTTCCTTTCCATTTGAGCAGGAGCTAAAAAGCATGCAAAATAATTCTTTTTAATTGATCCTTTCTTCCCCAGTTAGGCAATACTTGTCATTGAAGATTTCTGAAACAGTTTGCATGGCAAATATCCTAAGCAGTACCTAGAATCTGGCAGACATGCTAAACTCTTTGCATCCTCAGTTTCTATTTCACACAGCTGTATTTACTTCCAACCTGTGTTTACAAGTACCTGAATGGAAAGGGAAACAATATTTTTTTTTTATTTTTATTTCCTTAAATGTAATATTCTGTGGCTCTGCAAAGTATTAATGAGGCTCTAATTTTACTTGAAAATTCAAAGACTGTTCCCATGGAATTTCTCTGGAAGTCAATACAAATTCTGTATCCAGATTGCTAATAGACCCAAAAGGAATCTTTGGGGAATTCTGTATCCAGATTGCTAATAGACCCAAAGGGAATCATCAAATGACCTCTGACACTAAATAATGTTAGGTCTTGAAGTCTGAAACTTTTCATACAGTAAATGCCATCAATATGCCTTATATAAAGATATTAGGCGTTTGAATATTAAGATCAAATATGAATAGTTATTTCAGATTTTTTAGACATTAAATACTGATAAACAGCACTGAGATGTGCATTATTTAAAGTTCTACATTGTTCATTTTTCATGAAATATGTGATGGATATTTCCAAACCATCAGGTTTTTTCAAACTTCAGAGGAGGTAAACATGTTTGACTGATTATGCTGGTTATGATGAATGTCACATGAAGGTTATTGCAAAAAATGAAAGATTATCTTCATCTTAGCAACTCTATTTATGTTCAGCAGTACTTGGAATACCTTCTTTATATTCATGAATTAATTGTTTCAAAAGATAAAGTAGACAGAGTGGGCAAGATTGATATCTGATCATAGGCTAGCCTTTAAGAGTACTGGCAATCTGGATTCATATTACTTTGGAAGAGTGCATAATGACTTGAACTTTCCACAACTGTAAATTGACATTCTTAATTCAGCCCTATTTATTTAAAATCTTTAGATATATAACAAAAAACAAATTTAGAAGCCATGTAATAAAAAAATCTTATCTTGATGGTGAGCCATAGATAACTTTTAAATATCCAGCTTTGATATGCAGCCAAAAAATTAATATTTCATATTCAAAAAGATACTGTGTTCTGCTCTTCTCACACTCACAAATCAGAAATCCAGGGAAAATAAGAGTTAAAATAGAATAAAATTGTTGAGAAAAACCTTGAAATTACAGATGCAACACTTCTTATATAAGTATTTTTTTTTAATTCTATAGTATAATCCTATAGTAGTGATCCCTTCTCTGCATGGATATAAAAAGTTTATCTAACGAGACTGCAAATATACAGTAATAGATTACAAAATATAGTTTACACATTTTTGGAAAGTAATGATAAAAGCTCATAAGTAAGGAAGCTGGAACACATGGAGTGAAAGATGTCCTCCCACTTAACAGAATTCAGATGCCCATTTCAATCTCAGCAACACAGAGAAAGCAAGTGTTTTTCTTCTGCTATTTTACTCTGACAGTTTGCAACATCATGGAATATTTTGAGGTGTACATTATAGAATTAATCATTTCCATTGAAAATTTTGGCCTTTTCATGACTTCACCACTCTGTATTTCCTTTAAGATCTATCCATAAAGAGTCTGATTCATTCATTCCAAGCTACTCGAATTTCGCTTTCAGCTGTTAAGTATCATGCTTTACCAGCACAACCGAACAACAAATTAAAGTATCCTAGAAAAGTCAACATTAAAGGGAGTTGAACTAAACAATGATGAGATTAATAAAATTAAAAACTCTTTCCGACAAAATATGACAATACAGATAAATGAACTGCTGGTCATTGCCAAGAGACTTGTAAGAAAATTGGCCATTTTTAAAAAATTCTAGAAAATAAGCAATTAAGGTATCTTTTCATTATCAGAGTAAAAAGGAAAGCAATAAAACTAAGAATGTTACATGCTGCGGAATTAATTACCCACTTCTACCACCTTGTGGAGGCACAATATTAATTAATATGGCAGATCTATGTGGAAGAGAAGAGACATCAAGTGACTATACAACAACCCAGCACCTGACAAAGACGTTTTATGATCTATTATAATCTTCCTGTGAGGAAAGGACTCTTCAGAAGCATTGCTCTGAAAGGTAAATATGAACAGATGTAGGATTGTTACACTGATCAAGCACAGTGGATCAGACAGTGTGCATTTTACTTTCAATAATAACACATTTACAATTAAATACAAAGTTCTAAGGGACAATGGATACAGAATAAACAAACATACCTACAGCCATCTTACCACAGCTGTAACTGGAAAATACAACAACTGTGGAGAACAGGTAACAAGATTGATATTTGTTTGTACATTGTCATCAATCACAAAATCCTGCAGCCAGGTCTGTTAATGCAAAGCTTGATGCTCATAAAAGCAACAGTGAAGATAACAGAGTTTTATGTGATTTTGTGTTTTGAGAGTTTATATTAGAATCATAGAATCATAGAATAGTTAGGGTTGGAAAGGACCTTAAGATCATCTAGTTCCAACCCCCTTGCCGTGGGCAGGGACACCTGACACTAAAACATGTCGCCCAAAGCTCCATCCAACCTGGCCTTGAACACTACCAGGGATGCAACATTTAGCAGTTCTTTGGGAAACCTATTTCTGTGCCTCATGGCCTTCACAGTAAAGAACTTCTTCATAGAATCACAGAATAGCTAGGGTTGGAAAGGACCTTACAATCGTCTTCCTTATATACTTCCTAAACTTCCCCTGTTTTAGTTTAAACCCATGACCCCTTGTCTTATTGCTTCAATCCTTAATGAACAGCCCCTCCCCAGCATCCCTATAGGCCCCCTTCAGATACTGGAAGGCTGCTATGAGGTCTCCACACAGCCTTCTCTTCCCCAGGCTGAACAGCCCCAACTCTCTCAGCCTGTCTTCATACAGGAGGTGCTCCAGTCCCCTGATCATCCTCGTGGCCCTCCTCTGCACTTGTTCCAGCAGCTCCATGTCCTTTTTATGTTGAGGATACCAGAACTGCACACAATACTCCAGGTGAGGTCTCAGGAGAGCAGAGTAGAGGGGCAGAATCACCTCCTTCGACCTGCTGGTCACGCTTTTTTTGATGCAGCCCAGGATACAGTTGACTTTCTGGGCTGCAAGCGCACACTGAAGCTGGCTCATGTTCGTTTTCTCATCAGCCAAAACCCTCGATTTTATAAGTATGAAAGCTCAGAAACTGAATCAGTGGGAAGAGGAGAGAAAGATGATGATGTCCCCTTCTCATTTACTGTCCTGAGGTATGTGTAGTCCACCAACAACCATTTTAGCACCTGAATATGCCACACGTGCTTAATTTAAAGTTGCATTCAGTATACACAGCACTTCCATCTTTTCTGAGGTTAGTTTTGGCTATCCCATTACACTGGAGAGTTAGACTATATTACAACAGAAAGCAGTGCTGATTCCAGAATGGGAACATGGCGGGGTTTGCTTGGGTGTTTTATAACATTAGGCAGGTTCTAGTCTTGTCTAAGAGAAAGAATGACTATACCTGGCTGGAGTGGTCCTAGAAAGCATCTTCCACTTTAGTTTCATGTGAAATTAACTCGGTTCATAATGCCTCAGGCATCACCATATATAAGTAATCTATATTCTAAATCCAGCATCATTTCGTTCATTCTTCAGACATACTGTAATCCAGCCTTGTAATAGCTTGTGAAAAATCCATCAAGTCATTAACCAGCAGGTGGTTCACTCTCCCTCCAAGACACATAAAAGTCAAGAGCACAAGGTACAGAGTAGAAGGAAATTTGTGAAAAAAGTTTGTCTAGGTTCAGGTGTTCTGAATTAGTCAAATTCTTGGCTCTTTACAGGATATGCTTGAAGGTGGTGAAGGAAGAATCAGGTTCAGTTTGTGACTAAGGGGAAGAGGGAAGGAGATGAACTCTCTGAAGACACTCAAGCTAATGGGGACAGAAGAGGGATTAGTTTTTTCCTGTAGTTTGGCTCAGAAAACAAATAAGTTGAAGAAAAATTTTGGAAGCAAGGTTGAACATTTGTATGAAATGTAGTTGTAGTAAGATTTAATATAATCAGAGAGATAAGATTCCCTATACGGTTTCGCTGTTCTAACAGGCTCCCTGAAAGGGAGCTCTTGCTTCAAAATATCATTCTGTTTCTTTTAGGAGTATTGCTAGATCTTCAGAGTCTTGTTGCAAATTCATATGGAAGAGCCAGCTCTTAGAAATTTTGGTCTGTGGTGGAGGTGAACTTAAAAGATTAAGAAATTCTTTTGTTTTTTTCAGTACTTCGTCTTTCAGGTTTGCTCTTGGAAACACTAAATGAAAAATATAGAGGCATTATACTGAAAAACCCAATAGTATGTTACACAAAAATAGAGAAATCAGTAAATATTGTACTTTAGAAAAAAGAAGATTATAAACTCAGCTTCACCTCAGTGGCTTTGTGGTAGTTGCAGGAAAGGGTAAACAGGGTAGTTCTACCACTACTTTACAGGATTTCCAGTAGTAACCTTCCTTTTCCACTGCTGTTTGTCAGCTGGGTCTCCCAGATACTGTTTCACACAACTTTGCAGTTTCTTAAATTGTGCTAAATACTTGGTGCTAGAAATAAACAAAACTCCATTCATGTACTCTGTGCCTCTCAGTTTCCATTTGGTCATTTGGTCTGTTCTTCCATGAGGCTTGCTACAATGCCAAGCAAAAAGAATTCTTGAAAATCATAGATTTTTCTTTTATGTCTAGCTTCAATCTCTATATTCCAGAGTTCACATGAATAAAAGTCTATATTGGACAACATTCTGAAAGAAGGTAAAGAATCCTTAGAGCAGTGCTAAAGATCTGTACTCAGGGACATTGCAAGGCTAATCACACTGAGATCCTTTATAAACTCGTTGGTGTTCTGGGGTGAGAAAACTGTGTGAATAACTCTGCATCTCTGTGCCACAGAAGACAGTGATAAACTAGGGATGTTAAAGAAGAAAACAAAAGGAAGCTTTAATTCCTTTACACAAAGTATTTATTAGATATAAATGTTTTGAATTAGCTATTTTTTATGGTTTGATTAAATCTATATTGACATAAATTGAGATGTATCTGTATCTTTCTATGTCAGAAGCCAATCTATAGCCCTAAAAATAATGTTTTACTTTACTTAATGAAAATGCTGCTCTTGTGCATAACAGCCAACAAGCTGGGTTAATTTTAAGATGTTCTAATGTATATCTCAGTGAAAGCTTGTGAGGAGTTTTCATTCAATGGCAATTACAGTAGAGGCAGCTAATAAGGTTTTAAATAATGTTTTACAACAAGATCACTTAGATCATCTCAGGAAATTTCTTCATGATAACTTTATGTAGTAATTAAAGAAAAATTCAAACAAGTATTTTTCTCAACCTACTAATTTACTACAATTGCATAAATGTCACTTTTCTTAGCAATAAAAAATTCGGAAATGTAATATATTGAAAATAATCATAGTAGAAAACTTTATTGTGTATTTTAATTGAATCACTACATTGGTGTAATTGTCGCTGTAGGAATTTTGATAGCAGAATATGTATTGTTCTAGATATCCCTTTTAATAAATCTATTTATCTTAAAGTTATGATTAATCAGATTCAATCAAAAAGAATTTGTGTGTCACTTTCCACCAAGTATACAGACTGTGGTAGCTATCTAGCAAAATAAAATTTCTTTGACAATTATGTGAGGTAGATTTGTGAATATTGTCTGCTTTCCTAGGTAATGTTGAAGCATGACTGATTTCAAACTGATTTGAAAAAACTGAAAATACTGCTTGTAAACCATTTGTTTGCTATGGGAAGTTTATGGGGGAGGTTTTGGGAGTTTTGGGGGGGTGGGGGTTATGCTTTAGAAACAAAATATATGTAGCTTTTATATATCAACTGAAATTTTAGCAGCTGGTCTCAAAAAGGTATATTAATAATGAAAGATCTATTTCTATTTACTCATGGGTCTTTTTACCCATTCGCTTTTCATTCTGAATTATTCCTGATACTACTAGAAATAAAATTTGTCAACCAACATCATAGTAACCTTCCTCAAGTCAAGTAGTAGTTTACCTGTTTGGTAGAATCTTGGGTGACTTTTACAATTGATTAACACCTCAGAGGGCTCAAGCCCAAGAAGTTGCCTTTCTGAGGTAAGAGTCAAGTAATTCTTATCTGAAGTGATGCACAGTAAAACATTCTTAATGACTAGCAACAGTTTGGGCATGGGGATTTAAATTGGTTTGGGCTTTGAACACCAGGTTAGTTTCCTTGCTCTGTGGATAGTCATAGACATGTTTGACAGGTTTCTTATATTTCTCCAGTATGGTCAGTATCTTTGTGAAGTCAGCATCCACAAACCATCTATCTATGCAACAACACATAATCAAGTTGTGTGTCACAGAGCTGAGGCGAGACCAGTTCTCACCCAAAAAGTTGGCAGTATAATTAAGACAGATCATACAATGTATTCTTGATGTCATAAGTATTCAGTTATTAGCTTCAATTCCAACCATGTTAATTTCATTCATGCTCCGAACTATGAAAATACAATTCTGTGTATCAATATTAACAGGATATTAAATTGAATAAAAGAAACAAGATTATGAGTCTCATCTCCAATGAATCTTACAGCCCAGAGAAGCCAACACAGAAAACAGGTGAAGGTAGTACCAGAGGGAATGATACAGCGCAATGCAGCTTTTTGTCATGCCAAAGAGATACCGCTTAATGTGAAGGACTGGCATTTACAGCTGCAGCTGCAAATGATTATTTGCAGAATGAACAAAGTTTTCTTGTGAAGCCATTCTTACTGGAATTTTCCTCAACCTCTCATAACACTGACATTTTCAGCAGCAAAGCCACTCTTAAGGGTCATGACGCTAGCTTCTGGCCATATGACTGACTTCTCTGTCACAATGAAAAGAAATAAAGTCAGATCACCAAGTATCAGGTGTTGATGTACAACATGTTCTTGGAAAAATCAATGTTCAACATAAAAATTAACTGCTGTAACCCATCTTTTGTTGGGGTACTGTATTGTTCTAACACCAGTGTAGAGGGTTTTTTGGTTTAATCAGCACAGCTATCCAAAGGCTAAGAAAGAGATTACCGTGAGGGGGGGGCTGACATTGTTAAGCAGGGCTCAGTAATGTACAGGACACGAAATGGTGTATTGCAATGAATTATCTATGGGTTTTTTTTTTTTTTTTTTTTCAGTTTTTTCCTTTTTTTTAATGAAAAAACTCACCAAGTGAAACTGTCTTTTGAACCTCTGAAAGCTTTTTTGTTCAAGAGAAGTGGGAGTATGTTCTTCGGCTGAACAGAATCCTACATGACTCAACTCTCCTTGCATAAACTGCCATCTACAAAGTTTGAGTCTTATTTGGATTATCACAATTACAGAGATGTTTGCCACTTCATAATTGCTTTTTTTAAAAAAATAATATACATGTTATCAGCTGTGCTACCAGCAAATGGCTCACCAAATACTAAAGTTAAGACAAAACTAGCAGACAATATTTAAACTCTGTGTTTTTACATATTTCCATTTTCTAGCAAGATGTTTTGGAAACATTCTGTGCAAATAAGATGGAAATGAGCAATAAAAGTCTTCTTGTTCTTGTGAAGAAATATCTCCTATGACACATGCATCTTCTCAATTGTGAAAACATTTGCTTACTGAGAACAGTCCACATTTGCCAGCTTCTGTAAGATTACCCACAGCAAGCCAAACCCTGGGCTCTCATTTGTTGGGCTATACTTTTCATTGCTTTATTTACAGCAGTGAAAATGTAGAGAAATTTCTCTAAAGAAATTTACTCTGATAACAGCTTTATACTGATTTATGTGACAAAGATTTTTAAACCTTTCAAGCCTCTCTCCTAATCCCTTTTCCAAAGAATTGCTGAGATTCTCTTGCTCTCAGAGAAGGAGTTATAATATTATAATAAATAGTAGGCATTCCACATAAAGATATCAAGCACATTTGTAAAAAAAAAAAAATTGTGTGAAACAAACAGATTTAGAATGACTTACCTCTAAGTTCCCATTATAAACTCATTTATTTCCCCATTATCCTGGATAAAATGAAATGCCACACTTTGTTGATTTGTCTGTCTCTTTTTTTAAGGGAGCGAGATGGTAATTTTGACCAGCAACCTAGAGTGCAACCTGAAATGGTTTTCCCACCTAGACACAGTAAAATGTTTGGATTTTACAGGAAACAATTAGAAAGGAAAAAGATCTTGAGCTGCTGGCATGTAATGCTTCTCCTCTAGACTCACAGTTACATAATGTGGACAACAGTTTACTGACTTGTACTGAGTAGTATAATCTACAGTATCAGAGAGGGCATTGCTAAGGTTCCACTTCTGGTGATGCTCCTGATGCTCCTTTCTAACCCAAAAGTGTAAAGCAGAACATAAATTGTAGGATATACCAGTATAAAGCTGCTGGTTGAGGATTATGGGATTATTCTAGTTGCTTATATACAGTTCAGGTTTTGGAGCAACTAAGAGGATTTATGAGGTGAAAAGAGCTGTTCCCAAATACAGTGCTTTATACTCATTCCCATATTGTCTCCCCTGGCCTGAAGTATACAATTTGCAGATGTAAGGTTTTGAAAAATTTGAGTATTTTTTATTAAACTCACTAACATACTTGGAAAAACAAAATGAGAAGATTTTAGACCCACAAAAAGTTGATCAGGTCTGAACTAGAAGCCACAGCCATCAAACCTAAATACTCTTGAAAACAGAAGATCATAATTACATCCATATCATTTAGACCATCTCAGAAAGGACTTTTGAAATCTGTAGAGTTGTCACTTTCAACCAAAGGACGAAAAGGCCAGGCAATGATAATTAGGAAACAAAAGAACTGGGCTTGCTGCATCCTTATGTGGGTTTTGCTTTAACAAGACACGGGAGCTTGGAACAGAACTAAAAAAAAAAGCCCTGTTCTCCTTTTTCATAAAGAAGGTGGTCTAATCTGGGGTTGTGTATACAAATCACTTTCATTATGTGGGAGGAGCTAATGTTTATCACAGATAGTGAGAGGATATTTTAAAGGGTGTGTCAGAAGTAATTAAATAACAGGTTTAAATGAAAGTGTTAGTTTGAAGCAGAATGTGGGACCCAATGGCCCCCTCAACTTATTTGCAAGGAGAATTACTATGAAAAATAGGTTAAATCTCTTTTTCCAACCTTCTGTGGTCAGTAATGCAGCTGTTTTGACATTGGCATAAGCATTAGCACCGAATGAAAAACAGAATTGTGATTAAAAAGGAAGTCAGTGGTTCAGATTAGCTGTAATGGGCCAAATCTCCCCATACCAATTGTAAATGGTATCTTAGTCCCTCCCTAGCTACGTTCACTGTGATCCTGATGCTGCTCTGCATTTGTGACTGACAGAGGAAACAATAGGCAGTATGATGACTACACCATAGTCCATCCATCAAAAAGGGGACCACAGCATGAGAAAGACTGTCACAGTCAAATTCTCCATTTTGAGGGTGAACTGTCTCAAATAGGCTTTAAAGACAGTTTGAATATTACCTTTCTCTTAGGTTCTGACTGCAGTTTTAAGGTGCTGGTCTGGACTCATGGCTGCTTTAGCAGGGCTCTACTCAAGATAGCAAAGATAAATCAAGATTGCAGGGAGTGTCAGCCCACAGGTGCCAAAAGCATTCCACAGTTGCCAAAGTGAGGAAAAAGATCAGCATGCAGGGGAGCTGCAGGTGTTTATTGTCACTCTGAGCTTCCAGGAAAGCTCAAAGGAGTTGAAATGTCAGCACACATTCTTACTCCATATTCTTGTTTTCTCTGTTGAGTATATGCTTAGATTTCTTAAATAACAGGGGTTTGTAACAGAAAGGAAGGTCAGTGATGCAATCTGAGCACTGTGGGCATTTGCAATTTAAGGGGAAAGAATGCAAATCAGAACATGACAGAAACAGAGACAAAGTGAGACTATCACAAGGACAGAGCAGATGAACCAAAAGAACTGTAACAGCTGTAAACGGCAACTGTCATCCATGCAAATAAGAGCAAAGAAAAAGCAAAAAAAAAAGATTGGCAGGGCAGAGAGAAATTAGGGGAGCTTAGAGGCAGAAACAGTAAACTATAAATAAGAAAGTTGACCAATTCTTGCTGCTACCCTTTAGTTTAGACAAAAACAGGGTACTATGAAAGAGGATACAGCAATATTTATGTGCATCTTTGTTTATATTTAAAGATACTAACATAGATGAGGCCCAGCACAATCAAGTCCTGATCTGGACTGCCACACATAATCATAATTTTATCATGTCTTTGGGATTTTTGCATACACAACTCCTAATACAAAACAAACTTGCTCCTGTGAGTGTTTGTGACCTACTGCTAGCTTAACTGTAGACATTATTATTCCAGATTCATTGGTCCAGCACTAAATTTACCCTTTAGCATATATAACCTTCCTTCTTTCTTTCCTAAATGTTCCTCCCCTCAGCTCTGTGTATACCTGTGTATATGTACACATTACCCGTATATACACAGGTAATGATCCCACATTTCCTTTCCTTTACCTAGCTAAACAGGCAAATATCTTTTTAGTCTTTTCTCATAAGACTGACTATAAGAGATCCTGAGGGTCTCTTCTTATTCCTATTTGAACTCATTTTTTTCTGAATATGGTGGTCTGCAGATTGTCAAAGGAAAACTTTTGACTAAACTGAGGCTGTAACAACTGGCTCTTTGATCTCAGTCTAGTGCTTCCATCAAGTAGTTTTATTCCAAATGAACTGCTATGATCCCACTATATCCAAAAGTATCCACAAGTACTTATGGTAAGTCATGGGCACCAAAACGTGAGGGAGAATGTAATCAGGCAAGCAGCAAGTGCTTGAACTTTGAAGAACAGTCTCATGCTGTCTACAATCTATACTTGCTGAGTGAGATCAGCACTTGTAAGCAGTTTAATGGAAACCTAGCCTGTAGAATAGTACAAGCCATTCCTCTTCTGACTTAGATTTTGAGATATTTTATTGTGAGTCATCAGCTGAGAAGTAATATAAGACTGAAGAACTGTATTTTATTGTCATTTCCACATGATTCCAGTTTCCTGAAGGTTTAAAATTATGTCCCTTTCCCAAAGGAACAAGAAGAGACATCACTTGCAAGTGAATGGGATGTGTGAATCAGGGGTCAGATTCAAAGGCTACAACCAGTAACTGTCTAATGGGGTGTGAATGATTCTCATTGGAAGAAGTGACTCAGAGCAGGCATCTGGTTTACTTGACACTGAAACTAGTGAAGTTTTTTAACAAATTTTCCTTTCTTCCTCACAGCTAGAAAAGAGTCAGGAAATCACCGGAAGTAGCATCTGAAAATATTTTTTTTAGGACTGATTCTAACTTCATAGTAGTGTAAATGCATTAAAGCCTACTGAGTTATGTGAGTAAAGACCTGTAACAAATCAGCTCACAAAGATCCCAGGGAAGTAGAAATGTTAGCAGTTCCAAGAAGTAAAGAACAAAATAATATTTTTCTTTTTTGTTAAAGGAGAGAAAGAAGGATGTTTTAGGCTATTAATTTGTTTCATTTCTTAAAGCCTGTGTTTGTGGCAAGTGTGTAAAATGAGGAAAATACATATTTTTTTCATTTTATTTTCTTTTCATTTAAGCTGTCTCTTAATTTTCTCTCTGTGTTTTCTTTCCCTTGCATTAGTTTGGTCCTGATTTCCAGCTATAATAAGAAGAAATCAGCCTCCTAAAATTTTTCTGCTTTTTGAAGCAGCTCTGGTAATAGGATTCAAGAAAGTGTTTAGGAAAGCTGGGCTGAAAGAAGGATGGTAGAAGAAGTAAGGCAGATGTAGGATGACTTTGGTTGTCATTTTAAGACTGGAGATGTATGTAAAGTAATTCATAAAACAATAAATGATTTTTCTTACTTGATTAAAAATAGTTTGATTTCTAACTGTAATCAAAATACAATTCAAAAGATGATTTTATTCCTTTGCTTAGCTCAACTTTGGTGACTTCTAGCTCAGAGAGTTACGGGTAGAAACTATTTGGTGTATTCAACTGAAAAATGTCCAATTCCAATGCACAGATTTCCCTGAGACTTTAGTAGTTTAAAATTTTAATGATGGAAGAGGTTTTTATCACTTTGAGGACCTCTCCCATGGCACTTCTGGTGTTATATCATTTAAAGACTGTCTTCACAGCAAAATTGGCCAGCAGAACTCTAGTGGGAAAAGTATATCACATAACTATGGTGATGTAAATACTTATGCAGGCACTTTCTGCACAAATAAAAGTGCCTTTTTCAGTATAGTTTGCTACTTTACCAAATCATACCGAAATTCTGCTAGACTTGCTGTTGCAATACAGTTACAATAATGCAATTAATACCTTTGGAGCACTGCTGCCAATTTCTTATTAAAAATAAGACCAAAATACTTATATTTGTTTTGTGATGCAATTAAACTGGGGAGCCTTGATTCTGGTACCATTTATCTTAATCTGCAACACAAAAGTCAGTGTAATTATACTAATGTGGCTACTCTAGCTACAGGATCCCAACCTATTACTTCTTTTTTTGCACAAGTCATTTTTGGTTTACATGTCTAAATATAAATGCTTAGAAACCAAACTTTGCTGCAAGAAATTAGCATCTTCATGGACAAAAATAATTCAACCACAGAATAACCTATAATTTGATCACCTATCATTAAGCAATAAAGCAAGATGAGAGATACAAAGCTATGCATTCACCCAGCCAATCATAAAGAAATAAAAAACATTCTCTGAAGCTACAATTGATGCTGGTGAAAGCAAATAATGAGTGCCTGGACTAAGTCAAAAGAGTGGAGATTGGAGTTTGAGAATGTGTGAAAGAGGAAATGAACAGCATGAGAAGAATAATTGATCTAGTTAGCAAAGCAAAAGGAGAAGTGATGGTTCCAGACTAAAGGAGAATGAGAGATGTCTCCTGATGACAGACTGAAAGAGAGCAATAGTGGAAACTTTACTACAAATGGAAACGTGAAGACTTTATGCAACAAGAAAAAGAAATTAATTTGTGCTTTGGAAAAAAGAAAACTGGAGAAATTTGAGAAAAAAGAAAGTTCTGAGAGCTATTGAGAAAGTGAAGTGGAAAGCAAAGGATTAAAACTGTGATAGAAGAAGCAATTAAAGAAAAGAATCATATAAGTAACATGCAATCCTGGAAAAGGATAACTGACTCCAGAAAAATGATGAAGCTACATTTGCTTCTTGATTAAAATTGATAGAACCTTGATATTGCTTCCTAGATCTGAAGAGACAAAAGAAAATACAAGTTGTCCCTTACTGACATATTCTGATTGTCCTGTAGAACTTAACTACCACATAAATTAGCTAAAATTCAGGCAGTCACAGTAACATCCTTTGAGTCTGCTAATTATTTGTACTGTTTATGGTAAGCGTGCTCCATTGGGTGCAATTATGATTGCTTATTGAATAATTGCTGTCCTTGTCAAATGTTTGCTTGAATATTTGCCTGCACTGTATAATATTTTTACTGAGTAATTGTCTGCTGCGGATAATATCTTCACTCAGTAATTGCCTACTCTGAATAATGTTTTCACTGAATCATTTCCCATTCAATGTAATGTTTTACCACATAATTTTCTCTTCTGAGTCATGTTATTGTAAATTAGTTGCTGAATTACATATAAAGTTACTGTTAGATCAGATCTGTGTTTGCCTAAGTGCAGTGCATTTCCATGATTTCTCTTCAAAGCCTGTGGTGGTGGTGTTTCCCTTTTATACAAGGTAGAAAGAAGTAGCAGTTGGAATTCAGTATTAGAGAGGCTGGAGAGTGAGTTAATGTGTTAATAGAAGGAGGATGCTTTCAAAGCGGGTATTGCTGAAGAGTGAAATAAATGAGCAAAAGGAGTAAGAGCTATAGGGGAGATAACTGAAATGAGAAAGGAATGCTAAGAGAAGGGAGAAACAGACAAAAGAAAGAAGAAAAGAAGACAGACTGTAAGTGAATAGGCAAAGAATCAACCCCAGGGAGCAGTAAAAAGCAGAATGAAATGAAACTAATACATACCAACGATGCAGACATAATGGTCAGCCTGGCATCCTCCCACTTTGCCTCTGCATTAGAGTAACTTTATAAAGTTAACAGCTAATACTTTGCAGTGGAGAGAAGAATAAAAATATTAAACACATCCTAAGGTACAAATGCTAGAGTCTTCGCTGCAGGATCATAGAATCATAGAATAGTTAGGGTTGGAAAGGACCTTAAGATCATCTACTTCCAAACCCCCTGCCATAAGCAGGGACACCCCACACTAAACCATGCCACCCAAGGCTTCATCCAACCTGGCCTTGAACACCGCCATGGATGGAGCACTCACAACCTCCCTGGGCAACCCATTCCCGCGCCTCACCACCCTAACAGGAAAGAATTTCTTCCTTATATCCAATCTAAACCTCTCCTATTCATTCTTTCTCCTTTTTCCTCATTCACTCTTGTGCTCAACTTTTGCAACATAAAGATTGGACTAGAAAGTATCAGGGCTGTTGTGGAAATAGCTAGCCTGCCAAGGAAATATCCTCCTAACTTGGAATCACTGTGGGCTCTGTCTTGCCTCTGACCATGTCAGTGGCCAGGCTGAAGCCAGACAAGAACAGAAGTTAATGTCTGAAGAACCCACCATCTAGGTTGGTGCGTGCAGGTGAGAAACTTCTGTAAATTCTACTAATTTGTCACACCTGATGCATTTGAGCACTAAATCTATTCTTCTCTAAGTGGATCATGATAAACTGATTCAGCTTCCATGAAATATGTTATTTTTCCCTGTTCTTTTTACAGAGTGGAGGAATCACAGAATCACAGAATGTTTGGGGTTGGAAGGGACCTCTGCTAAAGCAGGTTCCCCTAGAGCAGTTTGCACAGGATCACATCCAAAAGGGTTTTGAATATCTCCAGAGAAAGACTGTACAACCTCCCTGGCAGCCTAGTCTAGTGCTCTGTCATCCTCGAGGTAAGGTCATTCCTCCTATTCAGATGGAACTTCCTATGTTTCAGTTTGTACCTCTTGCTCCTTTTCATGTCACAGGGCACCATTCAAAAGAGTCTGGCTGCAATTTGCTTGACACCTGCCCTTAAGATATTTGTATGCATGGGTAAGATCCCCTCTCAGTTGTCTCCTCTCCTGCACAAAGAGGCCCAGCTCTCTCAGGCTTTCTTCATAAGAGAGATACTCCTGTCCCCTAATCATCCTTATAGATCTCGATTTGACCCTCTCCAGTAGTTCCTTGTCTTTCTTGAACTGGGGAGCCCAGAACTAGACACAGTACTCCAGATGTGACATCACCAGAGCAGACTAGATGGGGAGGATCACCTTCCTTGACCTGCTAAGCCACACTCTTCCTAATTTACCCCAGGGCACCGTTTGCCTTCTTGGCTACAAGAGCACATTGTTGGCTCATGGCTTTTTGTACACTAAGACTACCACATCCTTCTTCACAGATCTGCTTTCCAGGATATTCTATTCTAATATGCAAATGCGCATTATTACAGTCCTTATTAATTGGGATCAATTCCTGCTATAGGTTGATTGACCTTATATGACTTTTAAGATCACAGATGAATTTGTTAATTTCTTATTCTGAAGTTCTGTTTCACATATGCTTCTGTAAAAGAAGTCTGCTTGTTTCCTCTTAGGGATGATATTGCTCAATTTAGTTTTCTGATGTCTCAGAGCTATACTGTTAAATAGCATGAAGAAATAACTAATATATGAATGTCATTTTGAGAAACAGTCTAATAATTATTTTCTTCTTCAGTTTCCATGTCTACGTACCTTTATTATGGATGTTCTGTAAACACCTTTGCACAAGAGAGTGCTTACATTGTATTGCAGAATTTAGAGATGATGGTTATATAAAACAATGAGGACTGGAGGTATCTAAGATGTACAATTTTTCTTCCATAGTTATTGTATTGCTTTATAAATCACTGATGTATCCCATATGAAAAGAGAACACAGGAAATGTATGTGGTTACAAAGGAGTTGCGCTGGTATTAGAACTCCTGCGCATTTCTACTTTATTGAGATTTTATAACATAAATTCAATATGCTCATTATTTTTGAATGACACTAATAAGTTGTGAAAGCAAGGCCTAACAAGACTAGCTCTGAGAGCTTTGAAACAGTAAGACTCAAGACAGAATATGCTGTAAGTGTTGCAATATTTCCTATTTAATTATAGGAGAACACCTGGAGCTGAATTCAATAAAAGAGAATAGAGCAGATTTCTCTACATTGGACTTCTGTGCCAAGGTGCACAAGAAATCTTCTGAAATATACATTATGAGGCTGATTATATTTTCAGTCTTGCTATATAGCTGTTAGATAAATAACAGTAAATATAAGAAAAAATTATGTACATTTCTTTGTTTTTTCTTGACTTCTGTCTCTTTGATATAACTCAGTGGAAGTCAAGCAGGTTTCTGTTCAGAGCTTTCAACTATTTTTTGTGTTATGTGGCTTTTTGAAGAAATAGTGATAGCCATGGAACATTACCATTATATACGAAGATTTACCAAACCTGAACTTTAAAAAAATTATTACTTAAAATCATAACAAAACTTTTGCTTTCTCATGAGCTTGACCAGAGAGCCCAGGAAGAATCTGATGTAGCAGAGGCTCTGCATGCATCAAAAAGCAGTTTCTCTGTATTTCAAGTTCTACTACAAAGTGCTCTGCATGTTTGAAACTACTTGTTTAAATCAGTGCCCATGATCAGTTAGCCCATAGAGCACTTCGCTGTGTAAACAGAATTAGGGAAAACAGAGAAAAAGCAAAACTAAATAAGAAGGGACAAGTTATTGACAAAATCTAGTTGTGGGCACTAGCCATGTCTAGCAACATGTCCATGTTTTGGGCAAACAAGACAATTATGCTTTAAAAGTCCATCAACAGTAAAAATAAAGGCTTGTGTTCTTGGAGAAAGCAAGGAAAGCAGCACAAGGTTCCTTCTATCACAGTGGGCTCAATAGAACAGTGAAAATTGATGAATAATCCTCCTCCAGCACGGTTTGATCATGTCTTCCACAGAGGGATAACATTAAAAGAAAATATTGCAGTGTTGAAAGGCAAGAACAGAAACAGAAAATGTCAGAATGCTCCTTCAAATATGATATAGGTCTCTACCCCCTATTAAATCCAGTCATCCTCCATGGAATAATGATGTTAAATGAACATTTTGCAGTGTTGAAAGGCAAGAACGGAAATAGAAAATGTCAGACTGCTCCCCCAGATCTGCTACAATCCCCACCCCATCCCCAGGTGAAACCAGCATACTGGAGTCTTTCAGGACATGAATTTTTTTTCTTCTAGAAACAGACCTTTTTCATTCAGCTATCAAAGTCCTGGGGGAGAGACACCAATTCAGACCTTAATTATGAAAAGCAAGGAAAAGTTCTAAATTTAGTCTAATTATGTGGGGTTTTTTTCAGAACACCAAACAACATCAAAGCTTATGTTTAGGACATGGAGCCAGCGCGTATGTAATGATACACCTACCAAGCAAGGGTGCAAGACAGAAGAGGCATTACTTCTAGCTTGGACAAGAAGATATTACCTCTAGCTCAGAAGTCTTTGAGACACAAGGTACTAGAGACTGGGAAAGTAATCTCAGGAAAAGAACCACCATACTGGTTCCCTAACTCCTTTGTACCCCTTTTGGCATTCCCAGTGATGCCAATAATGGACAGAGGGAAGTGTGTTAAAAGGTATTTGGCTGGTAAAACTATTTTGCAAAACAACTTTCCTGCCTTCTTGTCAGACCAGAAAAGAATCATAGCCCTTGGCCAATTCCTACTGTAGGAATTGATTTCATGTACATTGCCATTATAATTGATTTGTGTTGTACAGGAAGACTGGATATCCAGGATAACTCCGTGTATATACAACACATAGGCTTCTTTTTTCTCATTGTTTTTTATTTAGATTAATACCTGTTATACACCTTAGGTTATCTCCTGAAGAACTTAACCCACAGGGTGCTGCTGAGTGTTTTCCTTTGTTCTTTGGTATTCAAACTTTCAGTACCTGGCTAGAGATTAAGAATTTTCCTAAAATGTTGGTACCAAAGACTCTTGAATTCCACTCTTTGAAGTCTACAGATTTCAAATGGAGTCATACTACTGTGCATAGACTTTCCTTTCCTTTCTTTCTGTAGAGTCTTCTCTCTTGGGAATGATAGGATAGCCACATATTCCAAACTTCAGAACTTTAGTTAGTTTTTTGAACATGCTGATCCCACAAGCTACTTATGGAAAAAAGTTCAGTTTTGAGACTTGGTATGTATCCTGTGAAAGAAGTGTTTGTATGGATCACTAATGCACAATATGACAATGATACTTTTGGGAAATAGCTTGCAAAATGCATTCTTCTTGACAGACAGTGTTAACTGAAGTGTTTGGTGTGCTCATTTAAAATCATTCTACAATGGAGCCTCAAGAATAGATAAAAAATTAGCATGAGGGATGGGAGATCACACAGCTATGGCATTGGAAGTGTGGTAGCACGTCTAGTCACTTGGACCACAAGATGATTCAACTTTGCATAGTCCTATGCTAAGAGCTTGGTATCCTTGGCCACCATTTCTTCTGATACCATGACACCAGGAGTTACTTATACAGTTGAGATCAGTTTTTTTCTAAAATTATCTGGTCCTTCCTTTCTGATAAAAATAAATGACAATGATTGTCAATTGGCAAGAGCTGACTTTTATTACCATGGGCTAAAAACATATCCTTCAGAGTTCTCTGCTCTTTTGCTCGAAGATTCAAGGCCATTTTCTCACCAGCCTCAGAAGCCTGCTGTGCAACTGTAATAGTACAAGTAAGCCATAGACCTGATAAATCCAGCTAGCACAAGATTTTTCAGTCTAAGGAAATCTCTTGTTGGCTGACAGCCAGAGTATACAGAGCAGAAAGCAGCTTTGGATGGAGAATGGTAGACTCATGAAGGATTTCAGCATCTTGTGGCATTTCTAATTTGCAAAGTAAGACAGTTTGAAATTCTCTGACAAAGTGAAGAATGCCCTGAGTATAAAGCAACCCACCAGGATTGCTGCGGAGGAACTGGGCTAGGTGCTTGCTGATGATTGTTTGGAACAACATCCAGACTGCACATCTGATTTCAAGTTTGGTAAATCAAATGAAATGTTGGTTGATATTCAGGGATCACCTGCTGCAAGCTCAGGAATGTTGAATCCCAACTAGAAGGAAGTGCAGCAAGAGGGCCAGGAGACCTCCATGGATAAATAAGGAGCTGCTGAGGAAACTTTGAAGGAAAAAAGAGGCTTGTAAAAGGTGTCTGCAAGAGCAGGAGGCCTGGTAATTATACAGGTATGCTGCCTGGGAAGCTAGGGACCAGGTTAGGAAAGCTAAGGCCCAGTTAGAATTAAACTTGGCTAGGGATGTGAAAAATAACAGGAAGGGATTCTTACTGTGAGGGTGGTGAGATGCTGGAATGAGTTGCCCAGGGAGGTTGTGAATGCATCAGCCCTGGCAGTGTTCAAGGCAAGTTTGGACAGAGCCTTGGGTGACATGGTTTAGTGTGAGGTGTCCTTGCCCATGGCAGGGGGGTTGGAACTAGATGATCTTAAGGTCCTTTCCAACCCTAACTATTCTATGATTCTATGACTCTATGATTCTATGAAAGCAAGTCAGATCTGACTCTTGTCAGCTACAGGAAGCACAGAGCTTCCCCACCCTTCAGTAAAGGTAAGGTGGGGAACGAGATTGTAACTGTGGTGTTTCAAGCATCCTTTACACAGAGTTGTCAGGAATTGTCCTGTGAAAGCTTATCTGAAATTTTCATGGTCCACGGATGATGTCTTACTACTAGATCTGTTTAGGCCTACGCCTTTTCATAAGATATTAACTTTGTGTCATTCAAGACCTTCGTCTTTTTATCTATCACTTTGGACACATATATATAGCATTTATTAGTTTCATAGCCTTACCTACTATCTGTCCTTAAGGTATAAGTCTCCACTTCAGAGAAGCCAGACTCAGCAGCAGAAGTTTGTGTTATTGCCATGCGGCAAAATCCCAGTCGTGGAGCTACCTTTGAGAACTGACTGTTGAACCCAGGATTTTTTCTAGGATATAGCTGACATATTTCTGTGGCAGTAACTAACTTTCCTGTGTGTTAATATAATCCCTAGCATGACCAGATTCCAGCCTTGTCTGAAACATCTGTGCAATACAATACCATCAGTAATACATAATGGGAATAATTTGAAAAGGTACAGATTAAATGAAGGGTGGAGGATAGTATAGATATCTAAGTCCACATATCTGTCCACACTTTTTAGTTTGAAACTTAATGGGGCATTATTTCTCTCACAAAAGGAACATCTCAATCAAATTAAAATTTCCTGTACAGCAATTTGTTGCTCATCAGCAAAAAAATTGTGCTGTTATTACTCTTATACTTGAGGATAAAACATATTGCAAAGGGCCATCAATGCTTTATTGCAAGTGACAATAATGATGTTTCCTTGGCAAAGAAGACCTGCATCTAAATGTCTTCAAGCAAGAGCTTGTGGCTCCTAAGGATATATTTAAATCTGAGCAGTCTTGAACAACTGGAACTGTTATCAAACTAACAACTTGATCATTTTTCTTAGATATTAAAATAGCATATTGATGCTGATTACTTTAATCTCATTTTAAGTACCTCATAAAATGCTTGAGAGGTTTGAAGTAATCTTGAGTTCAGAAGTTTTCTTCTAATTACAAGCCCTGTATACAATTTGCTAAAGATCTACTGTCATTTCACTCTGGCTGAAGAAGGATAATGTAGAGTAGAAAGGTTAAAGAAGAAGCATTCACAGACTGACCTGGATTCAGAAACAGAGCACCCACATTCATCTTCCAGTCTGAATCTGAATAAATTCTTCCACTTCTTTTCTAAAGTCTGGACACCTCTTCCAAAACCTGTGGCCTCTGTTTTACTTCTAAAGCTGTCTAGGGTTCCTTGGACTTAGTCACTCAGCTCAGAGAAAAGATTATTTGGTAGAATTCACTGGCCAGCATGATCCTAGTCAGACACAGTGATTACTGTCACTCTTCCTTAAACTATCTCAGTCAGCAACTGTAAACTGGTGCTCCATAACATATTGCCCCTGGTTTTCACATATCTATGTCTGAAAGTCCCCATGATAGGAAAGGGTCAGCTGAAATTTTGAGGGGGAAGGACAAACAGGACTAAAGTAAAGTTGTGCTGCAAGCAATGTATCCCCTCTGTCTTCTTCCAGCAAGCATATAGTATCACCGATTTTTCTTAGCTGTTCTGATGCCTACCAAGCAACTCATTTTGTCAGCTTTTATGGGAATCTCATTTAACTTCAGTGACTTGAATGTCAGACTTCAGCAGCAGAAATGACTGGAAACTCATCCTCAAATAACTAGTCAAAAGTAATGAAGGAAAAGATTATAAACATGGCCTCAAAGGGAAGGCAAAGAGCCAAGTGGAAGACAGACACAGCTCAAAGATAGCAGACACACAGAGGAGCATAAGATTGCCTTACCACATCATATCAAAGGTTCTTAACTTGTTTCACAAATGGATGTCTTGGAAATAAGAATCTCTCAGGCTCCAACAATTTGCGATTCACAAACTCTAAGGCAGAGTTACCAGTTTTGTATTGAATAACCCTTAATGGTTGCTTATTTTTGCTTGTTTGCCTTTTATTTTTTTTTTTTTTTTTTCTTCCAGATG
>NDXB01006414.1:11013-23670 GCA_002631895.1 Agapornis roseicollis | reverse complement strand
TTAAAAAACCCTTAATGTTTGCTTTTTTTGTTTGTTTTCCTTTTTTTTTTTTTTTTTTTTTTTCTTCCAGATGGTTGTTGAATTCATTCAAAATTCTGGCGTACACAATACATTTTAGTAAGGAATGCCACAAATCAGTTTCACTCCATGGTAGAAACCTTCCTTTGATCATTTTGAACATACCTTCTCACCTTGCCTATTAAAAATTCAGAGGAGTGTGTAAACTTGTAGTATCTTCCCTCAGACATCTGTCATCTAGGCTGAAGAGCCCTATTCCATTTAAATGTTTCCTGTAAAGAATCATTTCCTAGCTGTAATGAACTTTTTAACCATTATTCTGGGCAAACCAAGGTTGCATTAGAGTATGGAAAAGGTACTAGAGTAGGGAAAAGAAGACATGAAGAATACTTGGAAGAATAAAAATCTGGAAAGATGTGAGAAATTCCAGGCATGAAGGAAAAAAGCAGAAGGGAATGAGGGAAGCTTGTGCTGTTTCCTTATCTGATTACAACACCATTACTAGTTATTGCTTCAACCAGCTCCTACAATTGCAGTCAATTACTACATTTATCTTAGAATACTGCTTTGATCAAGAATCTACCATAGTAGGATCAAAAACAAAGTAGAAAGCTTAAAAGGCATTTAAAAAAACCTTCAAAATATTGCTCAGGAGTCGACAAAAGTTCCTGAGGTGTCATGATTTCAAATGTTGATGTTTTTTTCGTCTCCATATTGCTTCATACTTTTCCCATCTTTTTAGAGGTCATTTCTGCAATTGATACTAATCTTTGCAGCTAGCTGGGTTGTTTTCATCTCTCTGTAAAGCACTACATGACATGCAGATTTGGAGTCAAATCTTTGAACTTTCTGCACTGCTACTTTAATGAAAACAACTGTTATTTTATTTACTAGTTGGAACTCTAAATTCATATGATGTATTTAAATTGTGAATAAACTTACTTCTGTTTTGACATTGCTGCATTGTGACAAATTGAGTTTGCTGTAAATTTTCTCTGACTGATGGCTTGACAAAACTTTTCTGGCATTTTGAGCTCTTTACTCTTTTATACATATAGCTTTATCACTCAGGGGAAAAAAAGGGGGGAAAAAAAAGAAAAATAAAAAAACCCAAACCCTAGGTCATAAATCTCTCTAAAATCAATAAAAGCAAAAGTAATATTCTGGACCCTCACTCATACTACCATGATTCTGTTTTCTGAACAAAAAAGTTTAAACTTCCATTAGAATCCTGGCATGAAAGCCACAACATCAAGGCCAGGCTGGATGGGGCTTTGCGCAGCCTGGCCTACTGGGAAGGTGTCCCTGACCATGGCAGAAAGTTTAGAACTGGATGCTCTTTAAGGTCCCTTGCAACCAGCAACTCTTCAGTAAGAACCTACTTACATAGTTTTTTTTTTCTTTTTAATTATGACTCTTCAAAAATAGTCTTTTAAAAGTAATGAAATCTCATGAACACAATATCATGAAAGACAAAAATAATTTCTCATAGAAACAGTCAATCAGATTACTACAGTTTAAATCATGTCATGAGTCAATGACATAGCTCACATGGATTTCCCTCCAAGCTGGACTCTGGTTCACTCTGCAGTCAGACAGCCAATCCTGCTACTCAGCTTTAAACCCTGTTTCTAGGTCTTTGTAGATGAAATGGTGATACCCATCTTCCAGACGTTCCCCAAACATCTCAACATATAGAAGTTTTTTCCAAGAGATATTAAAATAAGATTTCTATCCTCAAGAACTATGCATATGCAGTTGAACTGTGTCCTCTGCTTGAAGACAAAGTGCACAAAGAGCCATGAGCATTGAACATATATAACAAATTGTCATAACTGTTAAGTCATCCTGCAAATAGCTCTACAATAAAACAGGGAGTTTAAAATGTCTGTACCAGTGCTTAGCAAACCTAAAAGTATTAATGTTTCACAAATATGCTATCAAAAGCCTAACCATGGATAAGATTCATTCCTGTATTTCCTGATGTATAGATCTTAAAGTGATTGATTAGCACGGAGCTTAATAAATGCCCAAAAGTGGAAATCCTCTTTCACCTCTTGGTCATGAGAATGGAACGGAGAACAACAGAGAATGTAAAGTCACTTGCAGAACTGATATTCTAAATACACCTCCCTGAGAAGACATCAAGCCACACTGTAGATTATTCTTCAGTCAGTCACTTTCATATTTATCTTTATCCCTTACATCAGTCAGGGGATTTACCACTTCTCAGTTAGAAGAGGCTTTTGCAAACTAAGCCATATGCTAGCAACTGCTAAAATGTCCACAAGGATGAAAACATCTGCTTTATTCCCATATCTTTTTTTTTTTTCTTTTGTGCAGCTTTATGCAGCTTTCTTAATTCTGCATAAATCTGAAAAGCAATAGAGATGATTCTGTATAAATGTGAACACTTTGAAAGCAAAAACATACAAAGACAAGGTCCTTGACCTAAAGATCTTACATTCTGAAGAAAGAACACATAAGAACTCTCAAGGGCAGACAGACGTGGACAATAAAGCTGAATGCAAGGTTGGGCTGACATAGAATTTGATCAGTGAAAAGCAATGTGGGTTTAACAATAATAACTTTTTGCTTTCATTTAAAAAAACAGACTCAGTGATGTAGCAATGGCCAGCCCAAGCTTGTACAAGCATAGAGTTTAGGAAAGCATCACTGTGATCAAGGTCATCATCAGTTCATCAGTCTGATATACTAGATTGCTTCCTCATAAGATCCATCTCAATGAACTAATCCAATTGTACCTTAAAAATTAATTGGATTTTTGATTCCCCCTAATCAGACTAGAGAGGCAGTGGAGAGTGCAATTGTGAAGGTGATGACGACGGCTCTAATCACCTTTCTGTACTTAAAAATCAGAGGGAAGCTAATATCCCAGATATCTGGTGTCATAGGAGTGTTCAGTATTGCATTAGTAAAGAGAAAGGGAAACTGAAGTAGGTATAGAAGAAATACAGTTTCCTCCCAGTAAATCTGCATCTGAATAATTATTCTGGAAACCTAGCCAAAAATAACTGCTAGCCTGGCTGGGATGATTTGAAAGGAGAGAAAGAGTGTTAGTCAATAAGACTGGGGAGGTGGATGGAAATTCTAAGGTACTGTATGTGAGGGTAAGAGCACATAGTCCTTCATTAATAGCAGGGTGATAGCAACGAATGTCCTAAGAAGGCAAGAAGGGCAGCAGTGCACTGGAAGGAGGGCTTTTCCCTTTGCATTTTGTCTTTCAGATGAGGGATGTATTTTTGACATGCTCGATGAAACCCATAGACTCTGAACCATTCAAGATATTCTGAAGGAGGGAGAGAGAGAGAGAGAGAACAGGACAGGATAGAGAGAACAGGACAGGATAGAGAGAACAGGACAGGATAGACCAATCGTAACCAAAAATGTCATTTTCTATATTGTTTGCATGATGTTGATATTCACTGCTGACATTGTATATCTTTGCTAAAAGATATAGATCAGTTCTTATAAGCAGTGCCAACAGATTGGTCTATTATATTACAAATGACAGACTGATTTATGTCTGTACTGTCTCCAGTCATGAGTTAGGAAGGCACTGTTGCTAGGAACCAAGACAGTGAGGATTTCAGCTGCAGAAGGAATATCTGTGTCCATGATGCACTCTCTAAATCTCTTTTAACTCCTCAGAGAAAGCACATTTGCTTTTTCAATTTGTGTATTTGACTTCTTCCTCTGATGGATATACAGAAAACTGCCTAGCTGAATGCACGACCTCACAAGAGACCTTTAAAAATTATTCAAACTCCCTCTGAAAATAGCACTTTCCCCCTTCTTCCGAAGGTGTGCTATGCCATTTCAGCCCTATAGCTAGCAATTAACATAATCACTGAGTTAAGCTAGGGTTTTAAACCTACCCATAGGACCTAAATAAAGAAATTAATTTTTCAAAAGGGCTGATCAATAAGCAGCTGCAGTATAGGTCAAAGAAAGAGCTCTGAAAATCAAACCATTAATTTCAGTACCTAAATACAAATTAGAAAGTCAATGTAATGTTCAAAAGCGAATGATAAGAGTATTTTAAGTACTTTTAGCTTTAAGCTAGCTTACCCGAAGCTCCTGTTTTTCTACAGGTCAAAACTGGAAGAGCTAGGCTTTTCAGAGCTTCTGAGCACCCAGTGTTCCAGCTGGACTTGTTGTAATTCATGGGCACTAAGCTTTCCTTAGTAGAAGGACAAAGGTGTTTCAGATTAGCATTACAGAAGGGCACCCTAATCCTGAGTTTTAAGAGTTCTTTACTGGGAAATTATGATTATTCTTTTGCCCATAGTACCTCTGGTGCAGCACTGCCTTGGCAATAAGGTGGAACCTAGTAATACCTGAAGAGGATATGAAGCCTGGGAGTCTGAACAAGGCTGCAAAACCACAGTACAAGATCTACAGGTCAAAGCTGTAATTTCCTGCAGTAAGTACACATGCAGGTAATTTCAAAAACCCATTTTGTATTGCAAGCAATTTTGATAGACAAAGATCAAACAGTCATTAAGTTACACATATTTTTTTCCAAACAGTCCTTCCCAAATTTCTTAGTCATAACCACTGTCATTGCTCAAAAATGCATATCATCATTCACCTCTATCATCAAACTCTTAGCTGGAAATCCTCTGTAATCAATAAGATTCTTCAGATTTTCTTGGGGAGCACTAGTCTTCATAGGGGTTTCTCAATTTCCTCACAGGTTTTAAACATCACCATTGAAAGAAATAGAGGGAGTGGTAGAGGAAATTAATTTTCACTTTTGTTGTTATTGTTTATGTTGTGAGACACTGGGAGGAGTAATGGAAATAGCAGGGAAGGAAGGAGATTTTGGATTAAAGTATATGTTTAAGGATATATTAGTGTAGGCAAAATAAAAACAAATATTCAAACATATAAAATTACCTTTGAAACACCTTTGGAATAAATGTTGTTTTATTTATATAAAGTATTCAGTCATCCTCCAAAATTAACAGAGAATGTCTAGGTGTCTCTTCTAAAAGTTACTCTCTGAAAGTTTGAATGTTATTGTTACATCATATTTTAGAGCAAAATTATGAGAAACTAAAGCTAGCTCAGAACAAATCATGTGTGACCTCCACAGGAGCTACACTGGAGTCTGTACATTCATTTTTAAATTATCTTTGTTGCCTTCTCCAATCTGATGGGCAGTAGGCCAAGCTAAATCCCTCAACCTTAACTGAAGCCCAATTAACTAAGATAAATTGTCAAACCACTCGGGAGAGATGATGAACATTATTTAATATTCAGAGTTGAGGCTGTTGGCCAAAATAGGTATTCCACTGAATATCACATAGCATTTACTATCTAACCAACTGTTTCTCTACTCCAAGTATTTTATTTACCTTAAAGTTGAAAACCTCAAAAATCCAGCCCCAGAGTTCATATTGTTTCAGACAAAGGCAAACCAGCTTGGTACTGCTGTATATACAACATGACCATTTTTTTTCCACCTACCTTTCTTAAATATATTTAACCAAAGCCTGTCTTTCAGCTTACCTGTTCCACCCATTTGTTTCAGCTGCATCAGTGGAGCCACACATTGTTGGGTAAAATGGGATTTGTTTACTCTTCTGTGCAGAGCTTTTGATATTGCCAGACTGAGGTGTTTAACACAGGCTTTCATCATCTTGCCAACTGCACCTCTAGCACCTAACACAAGTTCTGAACACAGCTTTCTTACGCAACCTGAGAGCTCAATTCAGTGATGGGCTATAGGTAGCTATAAGCTTTGCCATTCAAACCTGGGTGCAGCTGTACACTTGATGGAAGTTTGGGCACAAGCATTGCCTAACTGCCATAGTATACTAGGGTAGGCACATATTTGCCATTGTTAATAATGGGGACTACAGGATTTTACTATGGATTTATTACCCTCATTTACTATGAGGGTGGTTAACCAGTGAAACAACTTGGACAAAGAAGTTGTGGGTGCCCCTTCCCTGCCCATTTCAAGGGGGTTGAAACCAGATGATCTTTAAGGTCCCTTACAACTCAAACCATTCTATGACCCTATGATTTTGATTTTAATCCTCCCAGTGTCCCTACCTCTGGCCTCCCAGTTTCTAAATATGAAATACTCCCAGCCAGCGTGAATAAAAGTACAACTTGCTCTGTGTTGTTTCTAGCAATCAAAGAGTTACAAAACATTTTTTACTCCTCAAAATACTGTGAATCTTTAAAGATTGTTTATCTTTGGCAGCATGTCTATGAGTATATTGTCACCCCTTTTCATTTTAGTTCTAGTCTCATATTTCCATTATAAACTCATGATGAGTATCAAATATTGTAAGTGGGGTTTTTTAGTTAAAAAGAAGTTAATATGGACAAAAATTATTTTGTGAATTTCCTTTTCTATCTATTTATCTATCAGAATGAGAAGCCTATTTATGAGGTTTGCCTATAGTATGGGAGGTATTACAACTGTCTGGCATGCATTTTAAATGCAGTCTTCTAAGTAGTAAAATCACAATTCTACAAGGGTCACTTGTAGAAAACAATGCAGAGTGCCCTTGAATTTAAACCATGACAATCGGGTTTCACTAACAGTTCCTCATCTTCTAATTATCTGTGATATACTTGCTCTCATTATACAAATATTCACACAATATTCTTCAGTAATGTATAACAGAAAAACCTATGGGCATTTTGCTCTGCAAAAATGGACAAAACCGTGTATGCTGAATAAGATTTCAATAATTATACTAATTATGAGAAATAAACTGGGCCCACTTTCATGAGCACATATTGCTTTGCAAGGTGTATCATGGATTTTTACACAGAGGATTTATTTACAACTATTCAGGAATGCTCAGCCTATAGAAAAAAGGATGGGACACTTGCATGAGGCAAGAGGGAATGCCAAGGGTATATTTTCTATGATGATTTGCTCTTGAACTTGCATTGCTGACTGTGCATAAGATTGATGGAGCATAAAAATAACATTTGAGATATACATTGTAAAATTATTCTGTTCATTTAGTAAGAATATTTGGTTTGTATGGAGAAGGTAACATATGTTATCTGAAGTATGGACATTAATATTGATTTGGATATACCCTGGTACACTGGAAGAAATTCTGAAAAAGACAAAATAAAGTGTACAAATCATCTTAGGTTAATAATAATTATTTTTTTTTTTCCTGCACCAACAATGGAATTCCTTTTACCTAGTTTTGCTAACTAGAAAGTAAACATCTCATTTTAACTAAGCACCCATGTCTTCCCATTGTTATCACTTGAGATAAAAAGGAACAATGTGCCTTACTCACCACCTATTTTAGGATGAAATAATTGTATTCTTCCTTTAATCACTAAAGATGAAGATTAGATAACTGGCTTAATCTGAACACATGACTTTTAGCTGAATGTTGGTGAGATAAATCTTATTTTCCATATACAAACATCAAAGCCCAATATTTGAAGCCCAGTACAGTCCTGAAAGCAGAGGAAGTTACAGATAACTTAGTGTTACTGAACATGAGACTGTGCTGTTTGGGTTCATGGTTTTCTGAGGAGTAAGCATTTAGGCACATGTTTTAAGAGTCTAGTTCATCATATAATGGAAATATGATGACCCAGAACAGCAATAAAAATGTGCAAAATAAAAATATATGTTTACAAGAATATCACCAACAAAAACTGAACATTGAGTTTCCAGAAGGAACCAAAAACTTAAACTACAAAATGGGGAAAAAATTTTTTTTATTTAAAGAGAAAGATTTTAAAGACCATAAGGTCATAAAGTCAAGGTGAAGAAGGAGAATGATCAAGGCCAACAAGGGTAGCAAAAAAAGAAGGCTAAGTGTTGAAAATGCAATACAGAGTGCTTTGAGTCAGCAGAATATATTTACTTGTATGAGCAGATTTAGGATTGGACTTGTAACGAGAACAGAGAGGTTAATAGAATGTAATCCATTAAATACATTATTTGAGAGATCTAGTGAGGGACAAGTCATAATAAAGATCAGATAAGAATGAGGATGACATATGTGGTCCCTTCCAATCCTAACTATTCTATGATTCTATGAAAGTAGGGCAAATGTTGTATAATGCAGTACAGTATTATTAAGATCATTATCCTTTCTTGGTTAATTCTAAACCTTACAGTTTCTCAACTTAATTACTGTTTTATTAATAAAGGAAGACATATCTTAAACTGCTATATGATGTGGTAAGGGAAGGGGCAGCTTCATTTAGCATGACTTGTTCTCTACAGAGAACAAAAGCCTTTTGCCTTTATGATTAAATATTCTTCTTTTGACAAAAGCAGCCAATTAATTGCACACATATTGTATCTTACTCACAAAACCCAAACGGCAAATGCTCTCTGGGCAGATACTTGATGTAAGAGTAAGGAAGGGACTTTTATATTTGTAAAGACAAATGACTTCAATTTCAATTTTAATTTGAAACAATTCTTCCAGAGATTGAAGGAAGTCATGACTCAGAGAATGGAAAGATTCAAAATATGACAAAGAATCTTATTTCTCAAATGAGAGATATGATACATGTCTCTTGACTGAAACTTGCATTTTTAAAAGTCAGTATTATAAAAAGCATGTAAATAGCATCTATTATATTTTTATTTTGTACAGACTTTAGGTTGACAAGATATGCTAACACCCTTTCAGAAATATGAATGTCTACCTCTACTTTCTTCCAGATCTCACATTGGTGAGTACTGACCTGACTACTGAGAACAGCAAGAGGACTGTCTTAATTACTTATTATCGGCACCTGTTGGGGACATAATTCTCCTTATTACCTATTGTAGACAAAAAGGTTTTAAAACCTGACTGAAATAAAAAGGAAGTGAATTTTTCTATGCCAGGATTGAATGATATGGAAGTCAATGCTATTCAAAGTGCCAGTGACATATGCCAGTTTCAATTAGAACATAAAAGGAAAATCTGCTGCTAAAATATAACTGCACATTTTAAAGATCTTATGTGTGCTTATTCAGAACTTAGAGGATTGAATATCCTTAAGAAAGTTTCAGTTTTGACATTTTGTTGAAGCTGTTGTTAAGTGTAGGACTTATGGTAGGATTCTCTGAATGAAATACTGCATCCTGTACTTTACAGAATTTCAGAATAGATTACCATAATGATCACTTCTGGCCTGAGAACCTTTCTGTCTGAGAAAGTATTCATTAAAGTTATTGCATCTTGTCCTTCCATATCCTCTTTTCTAGCTAATTGCCCACAATAGGAATGAGATAGCTGTGTTTCAAGTGACTGTATCAGTGGGCTATAGTGCTCTCTGACATGCTGGAAAGCCAGTGAAGTGCATAGAGCTTTGCTCTAGAGAACTTGAGGTCAGTCTATTTGATATGACCTGATCTGCATCAGCAAAAAAGGGTTTCCACTGTTTTCCACAGGGTTTTTGGTGCTGCTAAACAGTCTCCATACCATCGCTGAAACAGCCATACAGCACTGTATTAATCCAAGGTGTAAACTGACATATGGCAATCTCATGTGAAACCCTTTTCAGCCAAGGACAGCTCAGAAATCCTTATTCCAGGAGCCTAGCATTTCCTCTGGCTGTTTATTCCCTTTACTGGATTTGCTCAGGAGCCACAAGCCATGTCTTTGAAGACTTAATGTCTCAGAGACTCAATGTACTAACCAGAGTGGGCCTGGAATAGGCTCAGACTTTATATATAGGATCAATACCTGATACTCAGGATACTTCCTAGGAAAAAGTTTGGCTGATCTAGGTAGTCTCCACAAAGTTCATTTAAAGGAACTGACAGCTGTCATGGACTGCAGCTTAAATCCAACAACCCAGTCCATAAAATACTTGTTTATAACACAAGTTTATCTTAATGACTGATCTTTATCTACTATTGTAATGTAAAATACACACTGGTCAGTTACTGCTTTCTCTGTGGTGGACTTAAGTTGTGTGCTGATGAAATGCCATATGTTTTAAAAAGGAACCTGAGTAATCAAAGGTGTCTTAGTTATCCCCTTTTTGTGCCCTATAGAGTTTCAGAAGGTTACTACTGGTTACTTTTAATAGTGTAAAAATCTATTCTCCTACTGAAGAAGTTTTAAAATGTATCAAGGGCTCAGACTGTTATTTCTAAGACTTTGGTTTCACATGACTTTTCAGATACCCTTCTGGCCCTAATAAGCAGAGCCTCCCAAGCTAACCTCCAAGCCCTCCTTAAAATTCTACTGGACACTAAATATGAGGAAAATACTAGTGGGAATAAAAACAGAACCTAGATATTCCTGCCAGAATATACATCTGAATATCTTCAGTTAGCATTCAGTTAAAATACTCACTGAAATAGAGTTAAAAATGAGATATGAAGCAATCTCACTTCCAACTGCATGCTCACACCCTCCTCTTCCTCCCCACCCCAGTGGGAAGTGGCAGAGAATAGGGAAAACAAAGGTAAAACCTGTGAGTTGAGATAACAACAGTTTAATAACTAAAATAAAGCAAAATATAATAATGAAATAAAGAGAGAGAGGAATAAAACTGAAGAAGCACAAGTGATGCACAATACAATTGCTCACCACTTGCTGACCAATGCCGAGCCCATCACCAAACAGCAATTGGTGGCTTCAAGTCAACTCCCCCCAGTTTATATACTAACCACATCATGCTATGGTATGAAATATCCCTTTGGTCAGCTGTCCTGGTTGTGTTCCCTCCTGGCTTCTTATGCGACTGCTCACTGGCAAAGCATGGGAAACTGAAAAGTCCTTGACTTAAAATAAGCACTCCTTAGCAGCAAACAAAAACATCTATGTGTTACCCACATTAGTCTCAGACTATATCCAAAAAACAGCACTGCACCAGCTACTAGGAAGAAAATCAACTCTATCCCAGCTGAAACCAGGAAAGTATCCACCCCTATTCCATAGCATTCACGTCATGCCAGGTCTCACACTTACCAACACACCATCAGCTTTCCTGTTTTTTGATATATAGACACACATATAGTTCCCTTAGTCTATGGACCTTCCCTATAAAACTCCTTTGAGTTCATTGAGTCTGTGACTTCGGGTTCCATCTGTTCCAACAGTCTTTCAGGGAATTTTCAGATGGTGTGTGGTGTTGGACTGTCACATTCTGAAGCCAGTTCTGATGCAATAGTTGTAAATGGGACTAATCAAAAATCATTCACAAGTCTTTGCCTTCCCCAAATTAAAATGAGCTTTGAATATTATAGTCTTTAAAATCTGACTAATGCTGTTATTTTTCTCCTTTCCAATAGGATTAAAGAAAAGAGTATCTTTTGTGGGAGAGGATTAATATCAAAATCTTATTTAAAATATAACTCCTGTATCATATTGTGCTATCCAAATTGTTCAGGGTGAGAATGTTGTACCAGTTCCTGATTTAGGATTCTGGGTTCATGCTACGCTTTTTCTTGTATCCTGAGTTGGTCTGCTAGGACAGTCTCAAGATTCTGTTCCCCATACTTTTACAAAAAACCTCTGGGAGAAAAGAACAACCTGAAACTTCAACCAGAGGATCAAAAAGTCCCCACGTTAAACTATATGTGGTTTCCAACTATCATATTCAAATAAAAATTAGTCAGGGAAACCAAAGCCCTGCTTTAATGAGCATACAATCTAATATCAACAGATTTAAAGCAAGTCACTAGGCAGCACATGCAAATCTAAAAGCAGATGGTATAGCCAATGAGAACAGTTTCAGAATTTTGAGTAAAATAAGTTATTCTGTGGTCAGTTTGGAAGTGAATGGTTGCTTGTTGCATATACAATGAGTGGGTGCCTCGTGCAGAGATTAGAGAACGTAAATAAAGGCACAAAAAAAGCCAGTGAAGCAAAGAGAAATTAACTTAAGTATAGTGAAGCCTAACTAACATCCAGTATAAGACATTTAGCAAGGCCCCCAGGCTGCAGAACAAGGGAGAGAGCTGAGAGATGGCAGCAGGAGGAGAGCAACTCCTTCAAAGTGTAGCAGCTCCATCACCAAGGATGTTCCTCTGGCTGCAAGGCTAGCGTCCTGGGAAAGGCAGCAAAGAGATTGGAACAGATGAAGAATTTGCCCTAATGTCACTGTGTCAAACCACATAGTAAATTATTGCATCATTCTTCTAAGAGATGCGAAGTTTTGAATACTTAAGAAAACCCATCTAAAAGTAGACAATTGTGGTTTTTTTAGGGAACTTTATACTCAGCATTATGTCAGCAGCAACCCCTTTAAAACATAAACTGGGACAGCATAGCTGAATATATGTTAAAAGTTCTGGGATTTTGTGCAGAAATAAGCAATATCTTATCTATATTTGAAGGCATTTTTCAGCAACAATATTACAGGTAACAATGTTCATAAGACTATAAGGGTCTGAAAAGGTATTGTAACAAAAAATGTCAATTGCTTCTCTCCTTTCCCTACCCTCATTTTTCTATTTGTCTGCCTCCAGAACCTTTAAATAATTGTATTGATTTCCTAAAGCAATTTGTGGGAGTATGTCCAACTTTATGAACCCAGATTTCATTGCACACTTTATACCTTGCAAAACTGAAAAAAAAGACTACAAGCTGTGCACAAAGTTATTAGGATTGCCTGCGTCTACATGGCATCTTTTCCTCTTTTTTTTTTTTTTTT
>NDXB01006413.1:153093-166746 GCA_002631895.1 Agapornis roseicollis | reverse complement strand
AAAAAAAAAAAAAAAAAAAAAAATACAAAAACAAAACAACAAACGAGATACAAAAAAACCACATCACAACCAAGCACCAAAACCTCACCAAACAGACTACCTTCAAGTTTATACAATATGCAAGCTGAACTGAAAACAAACTGTAATGGCCTAAAGCAAAAAACTTCATTTAGGGATAATATGTTCAAGTGATTCCCAAGGTAAAGCATTCTCTCTTGTTGTAAAGCACTTTCTTTCAAGTGCTTTTGGGGTGTATTTGCAAGTATAATAAAGGCAGTAGGCAGAGACTTCTGTCACTACACTGCCCTAACATCTAACCAGTTGAAATCATTTCCCAATTTGATAAATAACTGGGCATGTTACAGCACAAAATTATATCCACAACAAGTGACTCAAGATCAGCAGGTTCAGCCACAAGAGGTAAATTAGCCAACCTCTACTACTATCCTGTAACGGACTATATTCAGCTTCCAATCCTCAGCTCAAGTAATTCACACAAGTCCTTAAAACAGTCACAACCATGGTGCATGGAATGACACATTCTTGCTGATAATTAGGAGGCTTGGATACAGAAGCTACACACACTAAAAAGGAGACTAAGCAGTTACGACACTCACCTCTGAGCCTCTTGAGGTTTCTGACAGCAGCTATGTACCTCTGGGATTTCTGAAGCGGGGCAGGCAAGACAGTTATCTCTCCAGCTTCTATTTTCTCCTCTTGTAAGGGCAAAGAAGTGCCCTGAGGCCACTTATTTCTTACTTAGCCCAAACAAGGAAATCGACTCTAGGATTTCTTAAGCTAATCCAAGCAGTTAAGAGCTACAAAGGCTCCCTTCACTCTAAATCAGATTGAACATAGCATACTCTGTAAACACAATTTCACTTTTAACTAACCAAGTCTGATTGCCAAAAGGCACAGCATCCTCATGAAAATGTATCCTTTCACTAGGCTAAATTAATGTAAAACCAGTGTGGGACTGCAACAGGACTGCTTCATCTGGTAGATGGAATATTTGTTTCTTCTTTGTTAATATATACCTTCTGCCAGAAGTGTCTGTAAATCTAGTGGGCATGGAAAGTGCAGAAAGAGCAGCAGTATGTGTACAAGCAAACCACCTCAACCTTAAAGGAATCCTGAAAATAGTCCATTAAGGGTAACAGGATCCTGGAGTGAAATGTCATCACCTGACAACAATCACCTGCTGCTCACATTCTGGGTATTGCACCAGTTCCATGCAGTTTATAACAGTGAGACGCTCCATATTAAAAGCTTAGAAATCTCAATCCAAACTTCAAAATACAAACTAAAGAATAGACAATCTTTTCCCTCCTCCTGATTGCAGAAATACACAACTTGAAAGCATCTAAGAGTCTATAGGTATTTCAAACTCTTAAAAATGCTTTAACTTAACATTTTAAAATTGTTTCACTCTAAATGTGAAAATTCTTTGCTATACTGATGGATATTACTGTCAGCATTTCCAGGTTATTAGTTTGAATATAGAAAACAAGGAACTAAAGCACTGAATGCTGCAGCAAAGTGAGGCAGGGGAAAGAAGTGGCTACTTGTCAACCCATTTGCACTCAAATGGAGCTCAGATTTTTGTACAGATCAATCACTCAGATGTGGGACTTCACGCATGGCAGGGAAAGGGTGCAAATTTATATTCACAGAGCTACAATCAGCAGAAACGTAAGCTGTACTTGCAACAAGTACAACTCCTAAGTTTAGAGCAAAAAGCTACTTGCCAGAGTAAGAGCCAAACTGCTCTTTCATACTTCAGTATGTCTATCACAAGATTATCTGGTTTCCCCTTTCAATCTGTCCTTTGATTGTATCTTCCCACAAGTTTTACTGACTAACAATGAACTCCATTAGGCTGGTTTGTAGTTTAGTAGTTTTGTAACCTTCAAAGTGCTTGGGGGTTTGTGTTCTGGGGTTTGTTCATTTTTTGCATAGCTGCATCTGTGAAATACATTAAATGATGGATTAAAAAAAACAGCTGCCACATATTGCAGGGGGAGCTGAATGAAGCTGATTGTTAGTAAAAGTTATCAATGTCAAATAGGCAGAATATAAATCAGTGTCAAAAGATGCAAAGTTCACATAAACATATCCAGGAAAGTTTGCACTCAAAGCCTGTTGTAAGAAACATGTTTTAGTTAACCTGGTACACACCTACGCAAGTACTCAAAACCTTCTGAGGAGGAATTACACCAAGACGTCTTTGAAGTGAAGAACATTTATCACTCTGTGTGTGTGTTTTCACACCATCTTCATGAAACCTTCAGAACGGAAAAAAAAACCCTCTTAACTACTGCATAAAGATAACTCTTTCTATGGTATCCAACACAGTCCTCCTCCCAGCTTGAAAGTTTCTGTTCAGCTTTATATACAAATAGTTTAATAATATAGACTGCTTTGACTTCTGATCACAGGCTACAAGGGTTATGCCATCTACACATACATCAAGTCCTAGAGTTCATCAGTACACACTTCCCCAAATCATAAGAAGTTGCAAAAAGCGGTGCACGCAACTTGGAGCCAAGTAAATATTTGTTAGCAGCCTCTCATCTCTGAACACAACTCTTTTCTCTTCCACAAACCTTTCTGAATCTCTATACTGGATGGAACTGAAGCCATTTTTAATTCTGTAACACCTGGAAACCAAGAGAGCAACAACCACCAAAGGAACAAAAGGCTTCGTAACAAAAACCCACCAGAAGACCTATGATGAGAAGCAGCAGAGCACCCTGAACTGCTACTTGCAACTGGGAAGAGGATTAGAAAAATCCAAATGGGGAGCGTCTGAGCAGAAATGGAAAGATAATGTGCCTTCAGAAACTGACTAGTTGTTCTGAGCCTTTCTCACACATGCTTATGCTACTGCACACACAAAACAAATTCCATCAAGAACTCTACTTCATTTTCACACTGGCAGCAAGTTATGTACTCAGGAATAAGTATTTTTAGATGCTTTGGACACTTCATTTTGTAGAGAAAATGGGATTTATGTTATTATATTAAATACTGAAAGACTGAAAAATATAAATTCATAATTATTTGTTCAGCCTTCAAATGTGGATATATGATACAGCTATCGCAAAGTTAAGAGCTCATGGCCACAGACGGGTAGAGTCCAATTTCCACTCCCCTCTGCCACCATTCCTGGCACACAGGCCTGCCAATTTCTGCTACAGACTGATGCTCCTCTGACTACACAGAAAACTGACTTAAAGGCTCAGCAGAAAAACATTTCCTTTGCTACTAGATTAGTGAGCAGAACTGATTTACAGATTTGTCAGAGAGGAAACAGAACATGGAGATCAGACAGCAGGAAGTGAGGAACAGCAGAACCCACCCTTCATAAGGTGCAACAAACCCCCTGGCCTGCTGAGCTACATTGCCCACGCCACCTTCACCATCCACCCCAAGCATGAACAAGGCTGAAATTTTAAGGGTTAAAAACAAAAAAATCCTCTGGCCACACACAACACTGCCTTAACACACACAAGACAGAACCAGTTTCCTAGCAATCCTTAATAGCGTGCAAGGCCAGGTTGGACAGGGCTTTGAGAAACCTGGTCTAGTGGAAGGTGTCCCTGTCCATGGCAAAGACATGGGACTAGGTGATCTTTAAAGGTCCCTTCCAACCCAAACCATTATGCAATTCTATGATTCTATGAAAGTTTCCTAACTCAAAAGTCTGAACTTTTAAATCTAACATTCAACTTCCACAATTTACCTTTGTAAAGGTAACACTCTAGTGTAGTTAACTGTAATATGAATCAGACTACCATTTCTTCCCTGTCCTTTATTACAGTGAGTGGGTGATGCTGTGCAGTGCTTCTTCCCAATCCTATTTTGACATCAACATACACACAACTTAAGAATATTCGTGTTCAATTACTTCAGCATAGAGCCAAATTTTGCCTGAGGAATACAAACACAAAATGGAAAAATAATTTTTAGAATTAGTATTTCTCAGCAAAGCTTGAATAGAATTTCACAGAATGAGGAGGAGGCACATTTCTAGCCCAGGGCTTTTCTGCTCTGCTGAATTTCAAAGATACCTCTGAAGTAGGTGTTTAAAGCTGCTCAGAAGTTGCAAAAATTTCAATGGCAGAAAGAATTACTTGCTCAAATACTGAGATTGCTATCAGCAATGCCCAAAAAGTACTTTCATCTTATTCTTCTTTTCCATTAGCTGCAGAAAGGAATAGAAATGCAATCATTCAGTCATTTCTCTGCTGCATACATCAAAATACTTTAAAGCAATATGTGCTACTTCTTCCAAAAGCAGTAATGCTGCTTTGACACTTGGCTATCAGACAGGGAAGAGCAGCTGCCTTCCATGCCTCCCTAGGGCTGTTAATCAAGTTGCCTTACAGATGAACAGAATTTGGTGAAAATATAAGCAAGCAATCCAAAAGGCTCAATAAAGATCCTAACACTGCAAGACTCGTATATCCAAACTAGTTCTGTTTTAAGCCAGATTTGGCAGCAGCAATGAAGTACTAACTTATTTCACCCTTCAGGTTGTTACTATTGAGACATGCCCTCCCAAAGCCTTCAAGACAGGGGTTTTAGAAAGTCCTCACCAGCAATCACAATAAAGGTGTGCATGTACATAGATACATATTCAACTGCTGGAATCTAATTTCAGCCAAGACAGTAGCCATTCTGAAGTGCATGGCATCTTGCAACTCGGAACATGCAGAGACTGATTTAGACAAGCACAGCTACCAAAACACAGAGAAACAAAACAAAAAAGCTTTTTCCACTGCATGATTCAGAAACATAAAAAGAAATTTGAAAAATGGAAATCTGTATTCATTCTGTTCATGCATGCCCACACTCAGCAATAACAGACCTACCTCTGAACAACTTCTAACAATTTTCTAGGCCTTACCTATCACAAATACTCCTGCTACTGCATACAGCTACATAATAAGCAGACCTCTTAAGAAAACTCAGTAATGTATTTCTTTGGTGCTACAATATCCCTGTCACTCACAGCACAGCACCTACTACTAAGGACTGAGATTCAAAACTGTTCAAATCTTACGCAAGTAAGCCAATGCTGTTATTACTAGATGACAGGTACCTGTAATTTAAAGTGATACTAGACAGCCTGAACTCTGGTAACTACAGATTCCTTCCAAGTGTGAGTTTTTATGAGAATAAAACTCAGAAAGTAGCTGAAAGTTTATGTTGTGCTTTGTCCATGAGATTATCTGATCTGAAATTTCATGTCAGCAGAGGCCACAATGCTTCTCCTTCAGTTGTTTCAATTAGAGCTGTTTCTCAACTTTGAGCTCACAGCCCTCAAAATTACTACAAAGGATACTTTAGAAGTTAAAAACAAAGTATTAATAACACTAAATTGTTCTTTTTCCACAGATTTCCAGCTGACAGCTGGCAGCAGTAAGCAACAAACATCTGTAACTGCAGACAGCAAAGTCAGTTTTCACTTCCTCAGTTTAGGAGGACTTGGTCACCAAAACCTAACAGAGCTGAGAAACACTTGGTAAGTGTAAGCACAGAGGAAAGAACCTCAGTGGAGAGGAGCCTGAACAGGGACATTTCTAGATTGTCCAACTGAACAGGACAACAGGAACATTCTGTGACACATGAGAAGACACGGCAGTATCAAACAGCTGCAGGGATACTGCTTATTCTGCAGCAAGACCAGCCTGGCAGCAGCTTCAAAACATCACTAAGTCTTTGGCTTGTTTGTACACAAACTATCTCCTGCTGCAGCACCATGAGATGTTCTGCTCAGTACTCTCCAATAAGGGGATAGGTAAGAGATAACCTCCAAATAGTGCTCTTTGCTTTCTTCCTGTAGTCCATATGGTCAGACACATGACCAGCACTTTCTAGCATTCTCACTGCAGTTCAGACCAAAGCTACTGAAATATTAGAAATTCATGATGACTCAGCTCTGCTACAGCTCTTAAGGCCAAGTCTTTAAATAGCCAACACAGAAATCCCAGTTCAAGCCACAGAAGCATCCCCCCCTGGATCTTCCAACGAGTTTTAAAGTTCATCACTACAAACAACTGAAAAACAGCTTAGAACAGGAGCAGCCAAGACACCACTCACCAACCAGTAAATAAATAAAGTCTGCAGTCGGAGAGAGCACAACTGTTCTTGGCGCACTGCCACTTACAGTAGCAAAAAAAGAAAAACCTTGAGGAGCCTTTCAGACCCTAAGAAACCCTCAAGTTTGCACCAGCCAGATAGTTAAGTAACAGAACTTCCTGCTTCAACTTTAACAAAACTTGTGCTCTAAATTTATTTAACATTCTTTTTGATATGATTTTATATAATGATTTGATGAGTTAATGAAAACCCTATTGCAAAACAGTTCAAAAGGATGAAAACAACTTCCTGATAAGAGTTAAAACACAGGGAATTCTAAACACACAGGGAATTCTGAACAGACAGGAAATGAAGTCACTCTGCAAACAAGGAAAATGAGCAAGTTCAGCTGCTGACAGGTTGCAAAGCTAGTAGCCCATGTACTGAAAACAAACATACCTTCAAGGTGTCTCTGTACACAGCCCAGAAAACAAACCAAACAGCAGGAGCAGGACTGAGAACTGACAACTATCTTGTTCTATTTATAGGCTTAAAATCTTGACTATTAAACATCAGAAGATTCAAGCCTAAAATACGTCAAATAATCCTAATTTATGTTGTCTCAGCCCTCCTGGAAGTTCAACAGCCACAACCACCTTGAGAACTGCTATTCAGAAAGGGTCACTTAGAGGCATAAAAACACAGGATGTAATAAAAGTTGCTCCAAGGATACAGATTGACTTCTACCATGTTTACCTCATTACTATAACTCTCTCATCCGTCAGAGCCACAGAGGAAGATCCCAACATGCCTCTTCCTATGACCTTTCCAACAACTGCACTTACCATTAAGGCTTCAATGGGATGTCATAAGATAAGCAGGGATTTATAAAGTGATGAAAATATTAAGCTCTAAAATATTTTCAGTTCATTCTTCTGCAACAGTCTAAAAATACAAAGTCTGCAAAGTCTCTGGAGCTTGGTCACCTGAGTTACTAGATGAAATATATACACATACAATTACAGATTAACTGTTTTATATACTTTATAAAAGTAACTCAAAAATCAGCAACCTGCTATTCCTTCCACAGTTCTAAATCTCTACTCTCCAAACAAGTTAACATCCAAAATAAAAAAGATAACAGAAATCCCACCTAAACTGAAAGCAAGGACAGGAACTTGGTGGAAAGGGAAGGTGTAACAGAGACTAAAATTATATGTCTGCATATGAGGATAATAATCTGAAAGAGAAATCAATGCAGGACACAATTTTTGTGTAGTTCCATGTGTCTAGATCTTAAAATACGCTTTATGGTGAAGAAGAACCAATTTAATCATCTTAATTCTATCAAGCCTTCCACTTCAAACAAACACACTCCTCTACCAGCATTTTTCACCCTAGTATGGAAGAACTTTAAAATGAGTAACCTACACAGAAGTAGCTCCCTCTTCTGAACTGATCATCATCCGTGGCATTAAAATTAACCCTGAAACCCACTTCACATATACAGTACAATCACAGGGCAAAAGAAAAATGTTCTGCACAGCCAGCCTAGCAACTTCACCAGAGCCATTTCCTAGCAATAAGCTGGAGGCAACACACTGTTGTCAAACGAAGAGCTCCCATAAATGTGACAGCAATGCAATTATCTCTGAAGTCCTATCTTTGAATTTGTTGTCTTTGAAACAAAGTAATTAAAATACAATTATTTCCACAGTCCTCACCATAAAAATAAATTCCAAATAATACATGAGCATATGCTACACGCAGCCTTCACACACAGTCTTCAGACCTCTTCCAACCAGAAAAAGAAAGAAAAATCATACAGAAACCTTTTAAGCTGCACAGATTTTGCAGGCAGTGGCAGAAAAAGTTGGAGCTTGCTTTTCACTGATGTGCCAGAAGCTTTTGATTCAAGCCCTAGACCCCACCTCCAGCAAGACAAACTTCAAACCTAACCCAGCAGAGCTCTCCCTCCAGCTGCCCCAGCCCAAAGCAGCATGTGCTGACAGCATGTGGCCCTAACCTGGACAACCACAGACACTGCTCAAGTCCAGCCAACTGAATGTACTAACTGAACAGAAATAGTTAACAGATGCAGCAGCAGCTTTAGGGGTAGAAATGAATAAGCCACGTAAAGGATGGGAAGGAACCAGGAGACATGTCCACAGAACTTGGAAAAGTGAGCACTTGGCTACTCAAGAGGTAAGCAAATGCTTTAATGCATTGTTTCTGAAACAGGTTTGAGGCCCACTGGTGATCAGATGAGCCCTGCTCTCAATGATCTTTTCACACATACCCTACTTGTGTTTTACATATGTGTTTCACCCTATGCCCATATATATTTTTTGATAAAAACTGATAACTTTGTACATAAGGACTGTGAAGCAACATCAGTATGTAGAGCAAATCAGTGTAGTGGGTTGTGTGTCCAGCACTCTTATCTCACTCTTTCCCATCCCCTTAACTAAAGCACATTTGTGCTGGTTTTGACCAGGATAGAGTTAAGTTTCCTCATAGTAACTGGTACGGGGCTGGCTTTTAGATGTGTGCTGGAAACACTGCTGATAGCACAGGGATGTTTTAGTTAATGCTGAGCAGTGCCTACACAGGGCCAAGCAAGGCCTTTCCTGCTCCTCACACCACCCTACCAGCAAGCAGGCTAGAGGTGCACAAGGAGCTGGGAGGGGACACAGATGGGACAGCTGACCCCAATTGATCCCACAGATATTCCACACCATACGATGTCATGCACAACTTACAAAGCTGAGAGAGGAGGAGGGAGGGAACGGCAGGAGTGATGGTGTTTGACTTACCAAGTAACCATTATATATGATGGGAGTCCTGCTGTCTTGGAGATGGCTCATGGAAAGTGGTGAATAAATTCCCTGTTTTGCTTTGCTTGTGAAACTTTTGCTTTACCTGTTAAACTGCCTTTATCTCAACCCATGAGTTTTCTCACTTCTGCTCTTCCAATTCTCTCCCCCATCCCACCGGTGAAAGAAGGGGGAGGTAAGCAAATGGCTGCATGGGGCTGAATTGCCAGCTGGGGTTAAACCACAATAGCCCTTTTTGGCACCCAACATGGGGCTCAAAGGGTTTGACTGGAACGTGCTAGATCAAATTTATAACTGTTATTGCTGTATACCTATTCATCAGCAGCCTTCTGTGCTTGCCATGGGGCTTGCCTGCCTTGCTGTACATTAGAATCTAGTGCTGTTAGTGCCGGCTTTTTGCTTTTGCTCTCCTGTGGTGCTTACCATCTGATTCTGCTGTGCCAGAGAACATTCTGATAACAGCAATGGCTGTGTGCCTGGGCTGGCAAATGGCCAGGGCATTGCTGCTGTACTGGACAGGAGGGAGCTCCAATGTGAGCCTGAAGTCCAAAGGACAGTGTGTGACCGCTAGATATGTCCACATGGAGCAGGACATCTTAATATGCCTGTGGTCATGGATAAGCCCATGCCAGAACAGGTACATCTTGACCTGTCTATGGCCATGGCCATGCTTGTGCTGCAGTATGTATACCTCTGAAGGGAGTGTGGCCCCAGAGAGAGTTCATGCTGAAAAGGTACACCTCAAAGTATCTGTGGCTGTGGTTAAGTTCATGGTGCAGCAGGTATACTTTGAAGCATCAGTGGCTGCGCATGAGGTCATGCTGGAACACCTCAAAGCACGTGGCCATGGATAAAGCCACGACAGAGCAGCTACACCCCTGCAGGAATTGCAGCCATGAGTAAGGCCATGTGAGAGCAGGTTCACTTCTGAGGGGACTGTGGCTGTGGGCTATGCTGCAACGAACAAGTATACATCTCTGACGGCACTGTGGCCCATGGACAAGGCTACACTGCCATAGGTGCACCTCAAAGCAACTGCGCCAAAATTAATCTATGCCACATCAGGTATGCCCCAAGAGAGACTGTGGCTCATAGATGAGGCTCTACTTGGAGCAGGTATAGCCCTAAGGGACTGGAGACTGGGGGCAAGTCCAAGCTGGAGTAGAGGCAAGAGGAGTAGTTTACTGTAATGTTAAACCCTATGGTTTGTTCCCAAGACACTAGGGGTGGAGACTGTAATGGAAATACCTTTCAACTGTTGTAACCAGGATTTGAGATGTAGGAATTGCTGTAACAGAAACCATCTGAACCAATGGAGGACAAGCCTCACAAGAAGCAGTAGAAATGGAGCAGTGACCCAACCCAAGCTGGCTTTGGTATTCAGTAGCTCAACACATCACCTCTCCTGTCCTGACTGACCATTGTAAGAGGCAGAGCCCAAAGTCATGGCCTAAATGAAGTCAATGGATGGTTTTTTTGAACCCAATGGACCATCCCATTGGTCTGGAGTGATGTCCTGAGTTCAACTGTAAGAGTTATTTTTCTCCTTCTTAGTAGTGGTGCAATGCTGTGTTTTCAACTTTATTCTGAGAACAATGCTGATAATACACCAATGTATTTTTTTGCCAAACAGTGCTTACTCTAACTCAAGGACTTTTCAGTCTCTCATGCTTTGCCAGTGAGGAGGGGCATCATAAACTGGTAGGGAGCAGAGACAGGACACCTGACCCAAACTAACCAAAGGGGTATTCCATACCACAGCACTTCATGCCCAGTGCAGAAACTGGGGGAAGTTACCTGGAAGGCCCAGATCACTGCTGTGTTTGGGCTGAGTATCAGTCAGCAAGTGGTGAGCAATTACATTGTGCATCACTTGTGTTTACTAGGGTGGGGTTTTTTCCCCTTCCCTTTTTAGTTTTATATTCTCACCCCTTGTTATTTCTCTTATTGTTACTGGTAGTAGTAGTTTTGTATTAGTTATTGGAAAGTTCTTATCTCAACCTGTGGGATTTACATTCTTTCAATTCTCCCCATCCTGCTCCAGGGAAAGGAGGAAGGAGAGGAATGAGCAAGTAGCTGTGTGGTGCTTAGTTGCCAGCTGGGATTAAAGCACAACAGCACTGCATACAATTCCTTTGGTATTTCCCCTGAAGACACACAAAGACAAAATATAGTGGATGGAAAAAAGCATGAAGTGTGTGACTCAGACATAGATCTCGTCTTGAATATACCAATTTTATAACTAATTCTGTGCACAGCTATAGGCATTTTAAAATATTCATAAGAATATGCCATTAAAACAAATGTCATTTCTTCCAGAAGAATAAAAAAAGCTTTAGAAACTGATTTGTACTTAGAGATGTTCATACCAGCATGATAAAGATGTGCATTCTCCCTTCTTCCCTGCATTTCAGCATTTCATAAACCAAGGCATTTAATCTTGCAGAAACACACAATAAGAATTTCTCCTGCTGCATTTTTAGAAATCGCTGTGCTCCAACATAAAGAATGGGGAAAATGGCCTTTTATTTTTTTTTTTTTTTAAAGAGAAAACACAAATGGGACTGGTTACAAATAAGCCTATGAATCTTTTTTTGGTTGATTTGGTTTGGTTTGGTTGACCCTCAGCCATGTCACAGTGGTGTAAATTTATTTTGTATGTATCTTCACTTTTCTAAAAGATAACTTTTCCATCATGCAGGTTTTGAAAAGCAAGTTTAAATCACATTTCCTGAATTTTTAACAATATGCACGTGCCAAGAAGCTGTTTACTAGGAGCTCTTCCTTCCACATAACAGATTGAGAGAAAAGAGGCAATTATGTAGCTTTATTCTACAGAGAATACATCTGCAAGCACAACAGAATGACAAAAGACCTTTTCATTCTAGATGTGTAAGAAAATCCATCAGGCTCTCTCAAAGAGTCACATTTCCTTTAGCAGACTCAGGAACTGCAAAAATACCCTTTTTAAGAATTGCCCTTCTCCAATGTGGGCAAATTTTATCACTGCATTCAACAGAACAGTAACCAAATTCAGACTGATGAACAGCTTACATACCTGCGCTCTTCCAAATATAAGCAAACTCTTCCCCTCTCAGTTCAAAGCACCAAAATCAAGCTTATGCACCAACTCTCCCCCCAATGGCATCAGTCCCTCAGTACTGAGCAATTCTGTAACTAACCACTTTTTCACTTGGACAGCTAGTTTAACTGTGTGAAGTCACAGAGGCCATTACCTCTACCCCTCAATGAAGCAAGTCACAAACAGAACTAAAAACCAAGAGACAGAACTCAGCACACTAACAATACTCTCAGTGTAGGAAGAAAAAGCATTAAGCAGATGGTCAGAGTAACATTTTAGAAGATACAGATCTAATGCCTAGAGGAAAGAAATACACAGTCTTTAGAGACCAACACTGTAGTCTCTTAACACACACACACAAAGCTAACCACAAAACCAAAAGCCCAAAGAAAAACAGACTAGTTCCAAACTTTTGATCCTAAACCCACGCAGTGAACTCTGAGCTCAGAATAAAAGGGCTTGTAGCTTATCTTCTGTTCCACAGAAAGAAGATACCATTAGATGAAGAGTTAATAATATCCGACAAGATCAGAGGCATTGTCCAGTGATATATACAAGAAGTTGCATATTAAAGCATTTCTGCCTTTGCTTTCTGGCCTTCAGCTTCCAGTATGTAAAGCTATATTAACAGAATGAATCAGGAAATGTTATACACACTTCACAGCAAACAAGCACATCCAGTCTGATTTTAGAGGCCCACAGAAGACACCCAGACCTTTTGTTCTGAACAGAATACAAACACGGTGGAGAAGACCCATCTGCTGTGAACAGCAGCTCTCCTGACATACTCCCTTCTCTCCCTGAAATAGGAGTCAACTTTGCAGGATACTGGCAAACCAAACATAGCCTCTACAAAACACTTCCTGCCAACACCTTAAAGAAACCCTAAAACATGTCAGCTGACTGCTAAGATATTGGGTCTATGAAACAGGGATAAGGCACCTAACGCACTTGTAGCACTGCTCTTTTTTGAGAATAACCTATCCTGCTACTCAACTAGCCCAGAACAGAAGTGTTCTAACACAGCCCCCTTGCACGTGCTTTTTTATATTAACTTTAAAACAAAGCCCCACTTGAGGCCCAATATTCCCATTAGGCATCATTTATTAGATCTTTGTAACAAGAATCACTGTCTTTGCAGCTTCCCCCTTATCTGCTGAATGACAACTGAAACAGGACACAGGGTAAGAAAAGGCTGGTATGCAAACAAAACCTGAAGAATGTCACTGCTGAGGCAGTTAAGTGTTGCTCTGTATCTCATTTACCAACTTCCTTTCACCGTTGACAAAGACAAGCCACATCTGTTCTTTACACAGGAAGCCACCAACTTACACATTCCTCCAGGTCTAAGCCATTACCTTGAGATCTGATGAACACAGGTTTTTAAGTTGTCATAGCTGCTAACAGATACTGGGAGCCGTGCATAGAGTATAATGTGTGATGTAGTAATTACAAGGTTCAATGTTCCTGACGTCATATGAACATTGAGGATAATGTTTTGGTTTGGGTGTTTAAGTTTTTTGTTTGTAAATTAAAACCTGCAATAGATAACAAAAATATATCAGGCATTTGTTCCTAACTTCAATATCATTCAAAAAAAAAAAAAAAAAAAAAAAAAAAAAAAACACAAATAAAATAAAAAAAAAA
>NDXB01006413.1:81153-143648 GCA_002631895.1 Agapornis roseicollis | reverse complement strand
ACACAAAAACCCTCCTAAAGAAAAATCCCAAAAAAACCTGAGAACCAAAAAAAAAAAAAAAAAACCCACACAACTACGATAGCTTTCTCATTCCAATAACCAGAATATTGGCTGACATCCCTTTCAGCAAGCTTAAAATCCAAGATATGACTAAAGAAACCTCCTTCCCAGGCCAGACACTTAACCAACTCCCCCAGTGACTCAAAAGGCAGACATATGCCTTTCAAATTCAAAACGCTTCCAAGAAATTTACATCTAACCTTTACAATTCCTCTAATCTCTGCACTTCTAAAGGAGACCTATATGCCAAACCAAGTGAGCCAAGTTTAAGCTCAAGCACTGGGGAGTTGCATCAGAAATTGGTACTGGAGAACGTGACAGCTGCAAACAAGGCCTCTACAAGAAGTTTCAGATCTGATGTTTCAGATTCAAGATCCAATATTGAAACAGATCTTGTTTCAAAGAAAAATTATTTATTATTCCCCAATCAGAATAAATTTCTGCTATGTAACTTACACACAGAGCTGCAATCTGGAGAACAGGAGGGGCTTTCTTTGTTCTCCAGCTTAGAAAGGAAATGATCTTGTTCTGCCTAGCAAAGCTTCAGTTATTTCACAGAATCTAAAAGGGGACAGGGTCCCTCAGGAGAAAGATACACTGCTCCAAATTCACCTCAACACAGAAGGCTTATGCTAACATCGCCACCAGCTCTCAAAACTAAACCGCATCTAAATCTTGAACATATAAAGAAATTTGAGAAGTCCTTCTTCTCATACATCCCACTTAAAACCCTGAACACTTTCTAGACCGTGTGGTTACAGTGGTGTATCTAAAGAGAAACATACTGAACAATTCAAAAGACAGGCCTCACAAGCATGACAATGACTGCTGACTTCAAGGAGTTCAGCAGGGGGGAGGGAGAAGTGAGGCAAGCCACACAGTATAGAAAAAGAGGGGGCAGAGGAAATAGAAGTAAACAGAAGAAAGAAATGTTCAGCAGAAGAAAATAAGATGACCTGAGTAGCAAGATGCATGGTCCCAGCTCCAAAGTAGGGGAAAAAATATCCAAAACTTAACCAAACTTAATAAGCCTGGAAAGTGCCATTTCTTGAAAGCTTAAAACCCAGAAGTGTCATGCAAGTCAAAGCAAGAAAGTTATCAGAAGAATCACTGGTAAATTTCTGCCTGAAGTCTATTCTAATCTATCAAACACATCAGAAGAAAGAAATGAGGGGGAGGGGGGAAATACTAGGAGTAAAAAACAGAGCTACAGTACCATGTTCAGCCTTGTTGCTCATACAGGGATCCCTCTTCTGCAAGTTATACATACCGCTCTCATTCTGTAACTGGGTGCACACTCTGGTAATCTTACCAGCAAATGGATCATTGAAGGAAGGGGAGGAAANTTAATGCAAAGGTAAAAGGTAAACTAAATTTTAGAGAAAAATGAAAAAAAAAAAAAAAAAAGAAAAAAAAAAAAAAAAAAAAAAAAAAAAAAAAAAAAGAAAAAAAAAAAAAGGGGAGGAAAAAAAAAAAAAAAAAATAGAAAGAAGAAAAAGAGGGAAAGGGAAATTCCACGCAGAAATTACAAGAAAACCAGGAAAGATGGCTTACACCTCACAGCAAGTCTATGGACCAAAACAAAGAATTTCAGTGTCTCCTGATGCAGTGGGGAGTGGCTGAGCTGAGCTTTACACTGGTAAGAAAACAATGTCAACTATGAACTGCAAGAGCACGCTATCAGTTAAATGACTGAGTCAGTAGAGTCACAGACTGGAACAGCAATCATTTCTGTCAGATTCACACCACGTTTCCAAACAAGAATAGTTATACAATTCTTCATTCCACTGTTAGAATATACTTGACAAGTGAAATTTAAGCTTAACCAGCATAAACCTTGCATCTGCAAGATAAATCATGCATGTGGCAAAATGTTCTTCCATGTTCTCTGCATGCTAGATCATAATCTCGGAAGGGTTCGCTCAACTCCATTCATTTAACTGAAATACAAGCTGTGAGGCCTGGTTATGACTCTGCAAGTTAAAGGCCCTCCCAATGAATTAGAAGACCAGAGAAATGTGCAAACAAAGACTTGTTCAAGGAAGAAAACATAAATATTTTGAAAAGCTTTAAACACACCATTCATCTTGGCTTCCTATCACTTAGCAAAGCAAGGTGTCTCAAAGCTAAGCTCTCTTATCTAGCAACCACTATTGCAAGCAAAGGACAAACATCAGCTCCTACAATCAGTTTTTTTTGACTGGTAGGCAAAAAATTTTCTCACAATCTCTTCCTCAGTGCCAATATCCCTTAACTCTTCAAAGTCCTATGATGACACTTTCTATGTACAGATGTCATTTGTTCACTGTATACCCTGATTCCCTGTATTACCTTACCTACAACACAATCCCAGCAATCCCCCAAGACCAATTTTGTCATTCTTTTCCCTGATCCCCCTAGGTTAATTCCTCATTTTTTCCAGCCCTACAGCCTGTGCAGGCCCTCCCTCTCTCTCACTAAAGGCCAGCTTTTTCCCCTAGCATCTGCTGTTATGTAGCAGAGTATGTACACAGTTTATGGATTAGAAACTCCTCCCAGTTCACAGACACTGGCACCTTTCTTAGTACAAAGTTCAGCTGGGAATTCCACCAACGTGCAATGGATCTCCACTTTGGCTACAAAAAGGATAGATTTTTCCCATCTCTAGAGCCTCAATCAAGGAAATCTTACCCTTTCCACCTTCTTGTCTTTTAATCATTTCACCTCTTTTAGAGGCTTCTGTGCCTCCAGTCTGCTCATTTGCCCTATTTCCTTTATGGTAGATGAAACACTGATATGTGCATCAGTTCTGAAAGCTATGAGAAAAAACAATCAATGCTGTCAATTTTATGTTGCTGCTCATTTTCCACAGCACCAAAAGCAGAACCGTTGTCTAACTGCAGACTCCAGGGAGATTGCACTTGCCTACATTAGGTTGTTTTTTAGAAAATATTACTAACTGCACATATGACAGTTTCTGTGAACTCATCACACATAAAGGGGTATATTTTATTCCTGCTTTCCCCCATACATTCTGTGCGTGCAAACCTCCCAGGTTTTTGTTATACAAAATCCTCTAAATTCACCATGATGTCACCTCTGTAGGCTGCCTAAATTTTTTCTCTCTCCTATCCTACCCTTCCACACCTGTAGAATACAGCACCTACACTTATGTTTTTTTGCCCCAACACAAGATCAGAATAACCTCCCTCTTACACAGCTTTTGCATGCTGTTTCCTCCACTCTCTCAAGTCAAGATCTCCAATTTATTCGTTCCACATTCACTGCTGCAACCAGAGTCCCTATGGTATCTTCCTCTAGTCCACACCAGTTCCAGCAATCCCAACACACAAGCTGTGCCTATTCCACCTTCCCACTCAAATATATCATTCTTAGTTTTCCTCTGTACTTAGGATTCTGCATGCCTCCCCCCACTGATTCCTCTCTTCCTGTATCAAAACTGCATTTCTCCTTTCCTTTCTGAAAAGTAAATTATTCACAGGATTAACAGTACAAGCTTGTTCTTTATTCTACAGTCAAATACAGACCCACTTTTAAAAGGCTGGCTGCTCCCAGCAGAAGACCCAGTGCATCCCTCACTTCTTACAGCCTTCTCTGCAAAACTACAGTTTAATGAACACAATTTTTCATTCACATAGGAAACCATGCCACAAAATTTTAGCTTTAGAAACCACTTCCTCTAAACAAAGATCTAGAGACCTAGGCATCAAACAAGTATCATTTGTCTTGGAAAAAGTTATTTGTTGCCCGTATTTAAGTTTTCACAAAATAAAGGTTATAAGATCTGTTCTGAGCAAACAGCAACTAAAAGGTCACATACTTGTGCCCGACAGTATTAGGTTCTGAGAAAACAGCCTTTCCACATACAAAGTGCAGAATCCCCTCCTCTCTCAAATCACTGCTTCTAAGAGGGTTCACTTAACACCATCGGTGCAGTCATTTCTCTTATCAATGTGTAAAAAACATTTCATCCTATTATCATAATATTGTTCTCAGATTAATGCGATTGTTTAATACTGTTAGGACACTAGGATGACCTGAGTGAAGATGGCTATTATTTTTTTCACTGCTTCGCTAGAAAGATATTGAGCAAGTTTCTTAATGGCTATCCTTGAAGACAAGGAGGCTTCACCAACATCAAACATCATTTCTGAATTCCTAAGCCATTTCTGGACAGGAACAAGAGAAAGGGAAATACAAAAAAAAAAAAAAATAAAATCCTAGAATAGTTAGTTTTGGAAAGAATCTTAAGACCATCTAGTTCCAGCCTCCCTGCCATTGCCAAGGATGGCCCACACTAGAGCAGGTTGCTCAAGACTGTCCAGCCTGGCCTTGATGATTGCCAGGGATGGAGCATTTACCACTTCTTTGGACAACCTACTCCAATGCCTCACCACCCACACAGTAGAGAATTTCTTCTTTATATCTACCCTGAACTTTCCCTGCTTAAGATTAAGCACTTGAATTAAACACTTGAAAGCACTGAAATGACAAAGTCCACTTGCACACCAGAAACTGAGAACCCAAAACCAGCTGAGATCAAAACTGCCAACCAAACTTAAGAATTAAAAAAAAAAAAAAACCACCTCAGCAAACATACACCTCAAAGGTAAGTGAACCAGAGACTAAAATATAAGATACCAGTGGAAATTACTGGAAAGCCCAGTAAGGCAGCCAGACAACATAATCAATAGCCTAAAAGGCATATTGATCTTAATACTTGTTCTCTACAAGCTTGGCTCATCCTGTAAGTATAGGTACAGACCACAAAGTATCCTAAGCCTACGTAACAGCTATAATTGTTCTTTCCTTTGAAAGAAAGGAAGCTTGCTTAAACTAGGTAATGGAGTGAATGTCTTGAGTTCCTCATATTTCAATGTAAATGCGAAAGCATCAATATCTGGTTTAAGGTCACTGGAGACTGAGAAAGCATACACTGGAAATAGAAGCATGTATTCTTGTACTGTCTTCATGTACTTTTACTTCTTAAGCACGTACTGATGATCTCAGTGAGCAAGAATCTAGCCTAATGTCTTACCTGGTATGGCCATTTCTGCCCATTAATAAACTAACCCAGAACTCCTCCCCTTTTCCTGATGGCCTCGAGCATTACTTGGAAGATTTTAACCCTGTGATCTTCAGGAAAGAAAGCAAAACTGAAGCAGCAACTAAATTACATTGCATAAGCCATGAAACCCTACATTTTAACCGCATGCTCTGCAGTACTCGGTGACTTAGGTTGTAAAAAATAATAGCCTAATAAATGAGATCACTCGGGATTGAATTTTAAAACTGGGAGAGGAAGGGGGTTTAACATGCGCTCTTCCCTGGTTTTCCCCCCAGAAGAATGACAGAAACTCAGTTTTGCCCGCAGATCTCTAGTAAACTACTAGGCACCCTTATTTCCCTAATAGGTAAGAAAACCTAAGGCCTCTGGCAGCTTCTAGCTGACGCCATCGCTAATTCCACACCCCCTTTTTTGACAGGATTGACGGCAGACTAAGCCGCCACTGCCTTCTCCACAAACTTACACAACGCCAGAGCTCTACCACCAGGGTCTCACACGCAGTGCCCCAGCCTGGCTACCAGCGGCTCTGCCGAAGGCAGGGCATAGGGCAGACAGGTAAGGCCCCCTTGAAGCGGCACTGCCCCAGGGACAGCGTGCTGAGGCGGGGCGGGCGCAGGCAGCCATTCTAACGGCTCGACCCGAGCATCACGACCATTTCCTGCTCTGCCACGGCAGCTACAGCAGCTCAAGGCACCTTCACGTACAGCACCATACCCACCCTGCCCAGCCCATGCTCTTTGCCTCTTCCAGACCTCCTCTAGCCCTAACTCCCAGCCCTCCTTTCCCGCTCCTCAAGCTGCGGGCAGCGAGAGATCCCCGTGCACAGCCACAGCGCTCGCCCGCCCCTCACCTTTCGGGAACAGCAGCTTCACCTCCCCGTTCTCCTCCCGGCCTGCCACGCTCAGCGCCCCGCCGCCATCTCCCACCGCCGCGACCACGGGCACGACGCCGTGCTTCCTCTTCTCCTTATCCCGTTTCTCCTTAGGCCTCTTCGGCTTGGCGCTCCCACCGCCAGGGCCGGCCGCCCCGCCGCTCCCGCCGCCTCCCGCCTCACCGGCCAGAGCCAGGCGGTGCCGGTGGTGGCGGTGCTGGTGCGACTGGTAGGAAGAGGAGGACGAAGGCAGCAAAACAGCAGGCGACAGCAGCTTCCGGGGCAGTTGAGAAGAGAAAGCGAAGCTCCCCCCGCTCCCGGAGGCGCCAGAGGAGAGCGCGGGGAAGCCCCACGCCGCGGGATTGCTGTAGCTCGGCACGACCGCTGGCAGCGATAGCGACTGCTTGCTGCTCCCGCCACCGCCGCCCCCTTCACCGTTGACGCGCTTAGTACCCTTCAGGCTCCTCTCATCAGCTCCCTTCATCTTCTTGGCGGCTGGCTGGGACCCACGGGAAACCTTCGCGTCCGGGGCCGGCCTAGCGCCGAACGGCTCCAGCTCGGGCGACGCCGCGCCACGGACAAGGCTCGGCAGCTCCGCCATTTTGAGCTCCTGCTTCTATTTACTCTCCGCTCGCCTCAACCGACAGAACCGAGAGGGGCGGGGGATATCCCCTCCTCGCCCAATAGAAGGAAGAGTCGCCGGAGAGGCAGCGGGAATCACCAATCGCAGAGCGAGGAGGGGGCGGGGTGTCAGGGGATTGGGGGAGGCGGGCTCGGCTGAGTACGCAGTCGGGGGGGTGTCGTTGTGAGAGTGGGCGTAGCGGCCGTTGCTCGGGGAGGGGCGCTGGCCAGGAGGCGGAGCTGGGCTGGGCTCGGGGCGGGGCTGGCTGGGTCCCTAGCCGTGGTCCGCAGCGCGGACGGAGAGCGCACCTTGTGCCAGGGGTCAGGGCAGGCAGCCACCCCCAGAGATGGAGGGCCGCGGCAGCCGTGAGGAAGGCCCGGGGCTGGGGGGCCACACCCCGGGGAGCCCCTCCGTGGAGACGGAGCCGGCCTGTGGCGCGTTACAGCCGACCCCGGAGGCACTAGTGAGCAGAGAGCCGGCTTTCGCTAATTATGAAGGTTTTGGATAGCCCCGCTGCCGCCCAAGGCGGTGAGGGGACCCCTGCAGCCCCGAGGGATGTTCCCTGAGAAAGGCTACTGTTTAGAGATAGGGAAGTTTGGAATGTCGCCTTTCCCGGCGTTACCCTGGCAGCAGCCTGTGAGGCGATGTAACCTGATGTAACGTGCTGAGCACGGGCAGCCGCAGCGCTCGGGGCCGGTTCAGACGGAGCTCTGTGCGCCAGCGGCGCTCGGCTAAGCCCGAGTGTTCCACGGCCCCCCCGGTCATGGGAGGAAGTCAGCTCACGGCCTGAGAGCTCTCGTGGGCCTGATGGCAGGAAGGCAGATGCTGCCAAGGTCTGCTGCGCTGCGGGACAGTCGGGTGTCGGTCTCATCAACAAGATCACTGACACCAGACTTACTTGCTTCATTAAAGACACTGCGCTGCTGCAGCCTCCAAAGCCAAAATAGCAGCGTGGCCTATAGGGTAGAGTTTATTGATACAAGCAGGAACCCTCCACAGCCATGCCCTGCTCAGATGCAGCAGAGAGTGAAATTCTCCCAAGACTCAGGGCAAGCAGGAAATGGGCACAGAAATAAATCAAAGGCGAGCCCTTGTTTCCTGGATTGTTTGCATTGCCGTTCTCCTGCTCTGGTCAGTCATACCTGCAAATCTTCTTGAAAAGAGCAGAGTAGCCACCACATTACACTATCTGGCTGGCTGCTGCCGAATCAAATTGCTCTGGGTAGTTTTGCATGTGATGTAGTAGCAGACAGACAGATTTTGAGATTAGATTTCTTTTGCTTCACACACTGTTTTCATTTGAGCTGCAGCTGATCAGCCTCAGAATAAGCTTTCCCCTAGCATTCTATCTTCCGCTTTATGTTTTACAGATAGCAAACCAGACAGAATTTGGTTCAGTGTTCATCTCAACAGCAGTGAAGAATACATTTTCCATACCCAGCCAACTCTGCTTAAAGGGTTTTTCCCTCACATGATTCAAGTCTCACTACTGTGAGAGTGTATCCTCACACTGTTTCTGGCCATGATGGGGAAAACGGCATCAGCACCAAAGCACAGGCAGAGCATTTCACAGCATGTGTTTGAGCAGCAGTCAACTAACATCCAATCCCAGACTGAAATCCAGCTACAAATCCACCTGTAACTATGTAGGCTGATGTAACTAGAATAGGGCTATGAATGTGAAGCTGCCTTAGAAATTTATTACTTGTACTATGGGTGAATAAAAACCTATGCATTTTAATACTCTAGAATGAAAAACTGTAGGCACCTCATGGCACTGTCTCCACCTAGCCCGCCTTAAAACCCACTTCATCTTACCTCTACTCTGGTATTGATACCAAACCCACCGTATGTTAAGTTCATTCAATAAACTTCATACAAGCCAAAACAGTATTTTCAGCCTGTCATGTTTGAGGGGGCTTTGAAAAACAGAACAGCATTTCCTGAGGGCTTTGATCTTTAACTAGAGTAAATACTAGGGAGTGCTTTCAGTCCATGAAATTTGACCACAACCTCTCTGAAATGCCAGAATCGTCTAGGAGCACATTACTTTTCTCCACGTGGCAGGCTTGGCAAGATTTACGAGGCTAACTGGTTAGATGGCTGTCTAAATAGCTGAGTATCTTCAAAGGTGCACTTACATTAATGTAGTTCATAAGACAAATTTTCGTATTTCTGAACTTCTTATTGGACATGGTGGATGTTTAAAGAAAAATGCATTGACTCATAATGCAACATATTGATGTGAAAACGGCTATGAAGATAAAATTAATGGGAGGGGGAGTCAGCACAAAACTGGGTGTAAGAACTGACATGTAACCTTAACAAATGTGCACCAAACTTGAACAGACAGCTGACAATATGCTACTAAACTTAAATCAGGCTATTGTTTGCTGTGCTTGTTGAAGTACTATAATATGCTTGTAAACATAAGACAAGCTTTTATTAGTGAATTGTTTAGCAAAATCAACTGGAGCAAGATGGCAGGGTACCTATTAGTTGTAATTGTTGCTTGCTGGAAAGCAATGTGACTAATGTTTGGAGCTTTCTGCTGCTATCTCAGGTCCATTTGTCAACAACGAAAATTATAGGGTGCTTGAATTCAGAAGCCAGTTCCATGTTTTCAGCTCCCACAACCCTGCTGCTGTGTGGTGGCCAGGTTCCAGGAATAGGTGGGGTCCCTGTCACTTGGGTCACACAGCAGTGTGATGTTGCTGTACCTGTGGTGAGCACACATTCCAAAACATTGAAACCCAATTTTACTGTGTCTCTCTTTCTACCTCTTTTTACTTTAATTAGAATTCCACAGACAGCCACTTACAAGCAAGACACAGACAAAATGAGAAACACCAAAAATACTTCGGAATGAGTCTTTGAAAAGAAAGGGGTAAATACAAGCAATATTTCTTGCATAAAATCCAGCTTAGAATCACTGTTTTGTTCTGATAGTAATTTGAAACAGCACAATATAAATGCTTATAATAAAATTACGTGATCTTGTGAAGCAGCATCAAAAAACATTGCTCCCAAATCCAAACTGTTACAGTAGCACCTTGTGTCACAATGCCAGTCCCCCACAGTGACTGCACAGAGATTTGTGAACTCAGAGCGCCCTTGTTGGGGATCTGTCCTTGGTGGAGTGGCAGCAGCATAGTACAGCACCCAAAACCCCAACGACCTGTTTAGCAGAAGACTTTAAACTGATTATGGAAATGATATTAATGTGCTTTTCTCTATAATTTTATATGCACATAGGGAAATCTGTGAAGATTTTCTACACCATGAAAGTCTAAAAGAGGCAAAACTGTAACAGCAAAAATGCCAGGCACGTATCAGTCTGGTATCCCACATACATTAAAGACAAGCTTGCCAGAGTATTTGCCTGCTTGTTACAAATGTATTGTCATTTGAATTAGATTATGAATCAAACCTTTTGTTTAAATACCTCTGTTGTTTCAGTAACTAAGGAAGCTAAACAAGTTAGTGTATATGTTCCCCTAAACTCTGCCAATTTCAGACATCCTCTATAATATAAAAAGCTATGTGCAACTGCTCTCCATTGACTGAGTTATGTTGTTTTGGCTTTTTGCTCTTAGCTCCTACCAAAGTGATGCTCGAAAACCTCAGTCAGGTCTGCAAGTAGAAATACAGCTTTCAGAAACATTATTTAACCTCTTTATAGTTTCAGTTGTTTGTTTTCCATGTGCTTCCTTCCTTGGTTTGGCATCTCTTCAGTTCCTAATTCAAATATGGAAGTAATTGTGCCAAGACTAAATGGAAAACATTTGATAACACTTAGACATCTTTATATGGTTCCTTGTCTGCAAAATTAGCTAAATATCAGTTTTAATGTTATTTATTTTGTCTTACAATTCATTACAAGTAACTTTATCCACCTTTGAAAACAGAGGAGAAAACTTACCATCTTATGTGCACAGAATGTGCTTCCAAAGGTAGCTTCATCACATAAAAGTATGATTTATTTTAGAAAAGCCTCATTTTCCACAGTGGAAGATTTTAAAACAACCAGTGGCATATCCATATACTTCTGCAATTAGCACCCAAACAATTGAACTAAATGAGACAATTGGGACTGACTTGGTTCATAACTGGGAGCTGCTGACATGACAAGCCTTAATGCAGTGGGGTAAGAATTTCCACCCCCCGTTGTCCTTTTCAAGGGACACTATCCCCATGCCTAAGCATCAGGAATGTGCAGCCCTGCATCTTTGAGTAAACATGAACATGAGCTGGCTTCAGTGTGCACTTGCAGCCCAGAAAGCCAACCGTATCCTGGGCTGCATCAAAAGGAGCGTGACCAGCAGCAGGTCAATGCAGGTGATCCTGCCCCTCTACTCTGCTCTCATGAGACCTCACCTGCAGTATTGTGTGCAGTTCTGGTGTCCTCAACATAAAAAGGACATGGAGCTGTTGGAACAAGTCCTGAGGAGAGCCATGAGGATGATGAGGGGACTGGAGCATCTCCCATATGAAGACAGGCTGGGAAAGTTGGGACTGTTTAGCTTGGAGAAGAGAAGGCTGCATGGAGACCCCATCCAGTGTCTGAAGGAGGCCTATAGGGATGCTGGGGAGGGACTCATCATTAGGGACTGTAGTGAAAGGACAAGGGGTAATGGACTCATACTTAAACAGGAGAGTTTTAGATTGGACATAGGGAAGAAATTCTTTGCTGTGAGGGTGGTGAGGCACTGGAATGGGTTGCCCAAGGAAGTTGTGAGTGCTCCATCCATGGCAGTGTTCAAGGCCAGGCTGGACGAAGCCTTGGGTGGCATGGTTTAGTGTGAGGTGTCCCTGCTTATGGCAGGGGGGTTGGAACTAGATGATCTTAAGGCCCTTTCCAACCCTAACTATTCTATGATTCTATGACTCTATGGGACAAAGGCACGTTTATGCTAAAAAGCTTCTTCTTTAACTCCACAGAATCAGTGGATGTCTCTTTGTCTGGCCACTCAGGGGTGCTGGGTCAGATGTTCGGGAGAGGGGCACAACAGGCAGCTGGGAACAGTAATGGGTTTTATTACACTGTTCATCTGCCAACACTTTGTAGCATCCATAAAAACTACTAAAGGGAGTTTATACTTCAGAAAGGACCTACAATATTTGTTTCATGCTTACTGGGTTTTCAAATGGCTATGTAGCACTGTTGAAACAGCTCTTCAGTCTTTATAACTTTTTTTTCCTCACTTGTGTTTAACATGTGAAATGTCTGAGCTCATATGTTTCTGTTTGTGAAGCATAATAACAATCACAGCAATGGATCAAACTTGTAGGCTATTGATATACACAATTTCAAGTTATGTATTCTTGCAGTTGAAAAGATAATTTGCTGTTGTCTTCATAGCACCCAAAGAAATTAGACTATTTTGAAGGTTCTTAGGATTTTTAAATACAAAAGGAACATAATGACTAAAACTTGAGTATGGAAGTAAGAGGATGCAGATCAAGCAAAAGAGGTCTTGCTCATGTTCTTATTTTAGTAAATATTCATTTAGCAATTAATTTTCTTCAAATGAAGCTGCTGGTTTGCCCCTCTGGAGTTAACACCCTCCTCACTACCATTTGAAATACCCAGTTTCTCTTCTGCTCAGCACAGATCTGTACAGATAGTTACCTGAGTAGTCTTTTTCTTTCCATTTCCCTTAGAAGCCACTACCATTATAACCACTTTCATTTAAATTCCCTCAGAGTCTGACCACACCAAGAATTATTCACCATACCTTATCTGCATTTTTAAACCTACAGTGCAGAGCCTAAACCTTCTTGCTGTGTATAAAGCACAGCTGTTAGAGCAAGGCTGGACCTGGCCCTGGTGGGCAGGAGGCCATAGAAGGGCTCCTCTGGAGGCAGCACTCTGCAGGACTGTGCCTGGGAATCACCAGCTTCTCTGGCTGGTGCTCCAGCTACTGAGGGCCCCATAGACCATACAAAACCTTATCTTGTTTATTGACACAGATTTGACAGAGAACCCCAGAATTCTGGCATGAAGCTGCCTTCTCCATCATCCAGAGCTCTTTGGAGAGAAGGGCTTGCTGTTTGCTCCTTCCTCCCCCCTCTCATAAAACCCTTGAACTCTTTTCTAGGGCTAAATTGAAATGATCAGGCTTTCTCAGTTTGGAATGTTAGTGCTCTACCCAAGGCTTCTGCTGGTGGTGCTTCTCTCAAAATAAAGCTACAGGCAGTTTTAGCTAAATAAATCAAAGCACTTTGTGCCTTTTGATTTTTATCATTTCAACTGCTGTAATAATTATTTCCTAAAGGGAAAAAAGGGAACCCCCTGAAACCACTGGTTTAAACACTGCTTTCTTCTCTCTTCTTCTGGCACTTTTTGCAATGGAAGCAGTGAGGTATTTCTGAATAGGTCAGGGTAGTTTCTTTTAAAAACTGAAATCTAAATGATTTCCTGATGTTATTTGTTCCCCTGTCCCTAGACATTTGCAATCTAAGCTGTTTCAGAGGGAGTTCTTTGCAGTACATTTAGTTCTAGGAAATTCAGGTCTTGTGTCTTAGAGACTGGCACTTACTTGTAGAGCAGTAGTTTAGAAATGTATGTTTTTATACATATATAAAAATAAACACCTACTTATAAGTAGCAGCCAATCTTTCACTTCTCACCTCAGCTTCTCTCTAACATAAACAACATCTATATGGAAAAATCCACAGTAAAGAGCTTTCTGTCTATTCACAAACTATTTCACATTAGAGGCAGCAGCTCCTCAGATCGGCTTCCTCAGTGGTTCTGGGAAACAGCTAATTGTAGACAAACTGCTGCAAGTAAAAACACATTTGCCATGACATCCTAGGATTTTCTCAGATGGATCCACGTAACTGGAAGATAATTGTACCTGAAGTGTCTAGACCACGGGATTAGGAGAGCATCTTGCAGAGACTGCAAGCTAGATTTAAGTGGAAGATACTGTACTTATTTCTCATTAGAACATATTTACATTAAGGAAGTCACCCACAAATGTTTAAATATGTGTGCTGCATGGCAATTAGGGGCTTTGGGATCCATTCAGGATGGAATGAATAATGTTAATAGAGATGTAACACATCACCATCAGCCTTGGGTCACTGTCTTGAACATGGGAGATAACCTGGTTCTTCACAGCCTGTTTACATAAAATCACCTTTGTACCATATGTTGTTACTTGTACGCTCTTGCCCTGGCTCAGGGGCATGAATGCCAAGCGTACGTGGTGGATAGCCCCGAATTCCAGCAAACTTGTAGAAAGGATTTGTCATCTCACCACAGACTCCGGCCCAGTGCCTGTTCCAGGTGAGCTCCCTCATGCTGGTGGCTTCTGGTGCTTGAAAACAATGGGGAAGAGGGAGAAGGAGGGAGGGGAGAGAGAGAAACAGATAGAAAAATCCTTCACATATAAACCGGAGCTTAAACACTGAAAGAAGTGATGTGGAAAAGTGCTCGATTGACACATTGTGAGGTAAATAATACCATTGACATAAAAACTGACTCCAGCCAGCCTTCTGAATTGTGCAACTGAAGTGTGCAGCACGTTTACAAGATGCCATGTACGCTGGAGTCCTTGTCTGGATCTTACTGTCACAGATACTTTGGTCTCCAGCAAAGCAGGGATTTGTTTCATTGTCCCAAATACAAATTCAGATAGGCACAAGTGTGGTCTGCAAGAGCACCTGTACATTTCATGAGTTATGAGGAAGTTCCAAGAGCACGTCACATGCTCCAGAAGCAGAGAGGATGGGGATAGGAGCCCTGAGTTACCAACCCACAAGGCATCCAGTTCAGTGACAAATGCTAGTGCCTTCCAAAACACTCTCTATGTGGTCTTGGGGCAGTGGATGGGCCCAAGGGAAGAGCTGTCTTCTCAGGAGCCAAACGCCTCCTAGAGGCAGGGCTGAGCTCTGGAAGTGTAAGAGACCTTTTTGTCTTGCATAGCCATCCCAGCCTTGGCACCTGGAGAACACTGGCAAGTGCCTGAGATCCAGAGCAGGCCTGACTTCTTGCAGTTTTTAACTATAAGAATAGAAACTCAAGGAGCTTGAGATCACCCTCCCTGCTGGGGAACTGCTGCCTGAGTTGGAGTTCAGCTTTTCTAACTGGCAAACTTGAAAGGCAAAACGATGGAGTGGTAAATTCAGGCCAACTTTGACCACCACACGGTGTCCAACCTGTAAAGAGCCAGTTCAGCTGCAGAAATATTTCTGTAGGGTCTGGAAATTTATTTCCAAAATGGGTGGATTTAAAAACAAAATCCACTTGAGTGTCCTCTCCAGCATCACTGACCTTGTATCAGTTCACTGTCTGAGGGCACAGAAAGGGAAAGACCTGCTCGGCTTCACTTTTCAGGACTGTTACATGTCCCAGTAGTCGTAAAGTATGATAAAGGCTGATTTACATTAACAAAATAATCACCTGCATTGCTTCCTTCTTATCAGTGGATTGCATATCAGCAGACATTGAGATAAACATGTGTTCATTACATGGCAACGGCATAATAAACTGCCACTGCTCAAGTGTCACTTTGAGGTCTCAGAATCTACACATGACAACAGATTGTTTTCCAAACTTGTCGTTCCTCATTTCTCCACCTCTCCCACCCACCCCAGGACATTCCAAGGATCAGTTTATCCATATTAGGTCCTGCCACTGGTTTTTCACCAACCCTGAGGAATGACCTTTCCCAGGGCGTGATCAGGCAGAACCAAAAGGCTGGAGCACAACTGCATGTTTTGCAGAAACTGAAACCCCAACCATTAGTTTAAAGAAGCGTCTTCCTTGCCCTGCATTCCTGTTACCCAACCACACCTCTCCTGCCCTCTGAGGATCTTACAAAACTGGGAACCTGCTTAACAAGTTCACTTCAGCCTTTTATTACCCAAGGCAAAGACAGTTTCTTCCTTGTACTTGCTCCTCCTGAGCTACGTGCTCCTCGTTCTGCCCGACACTGCCACACTCACTTCTTACCACACACCAGAGACCACAGTACCTTATGAACATGTTTTGGCTCAGGTTCTCTACCCAGGAAACTTGCTTCCCTTTTGAAGTGCTCACAAATTATTCCCCACAGATCTTGTGACCTGAGTTATGAGTCATTTTTTTAATTAACTTTTATAACAACCAACCTATGAGTGCTCTTTCAGAAGAGCCTGACAGCACAGACTGTTCACATCAATGGGGAATGCAACCCTCAGTTCTTTATTGGAGTTCACAGTGATGGCCATTTTAGTTTTTAACGGTAGCTAATGAAATACAGATCATAAGCTACATCACTGTTTCCTAACAAAATCGCCAGCCTTTTGCTGGGGGTTTGACTGTGTTCAGATATCAGTTACTATGTGGAATTAGACTGAACCAGACCCAGCCTGCCTGCACTTACAGCAAACCAATTGTGTTCAGTGCATTTAAGAGTAAAATCCTAAAACAGGGAACGTACTGAGCAGGTCTGATAAAACATGTAACTGATATCAATGTTACATATTCATGACGAAGCACATGCAGTGAACAATGAAACCATTTGGGAGATGCAGCAGGTAAAAGGAGAGCAGCTACAGCCAATGGGCAGCAGGGAGCTTGCATGTTTCCTCATAGATTTGTGTCTTCTTCCTGCCATCTTCTCCAGGCTCACTTGGACAAGGAATGCAGCACTTGCAAGAAGTGAAAGCAGCAAGAGAGCTAATTACAACTTGAACAAATATAGCAAAAGATTTTAAAAGACTGATTTATGAACCTGATTCTGAACCCAATTTTTTGTCTTTTTGACAGCAGGCCACAGATTGGTGGGTGGAGTTTATAGTGCGATGGATCCGCACACCAGGTATCTTCTGGTGAACAGTGAGCAGAGTCAGTAAGCAGAAAAGCTCATCCCAGTCTTTGATACTCCATGTTTCAACAATGGGATCCTCTTGGAACCAAGTCCAGCTCTTCCTTTGACTTGACAGTCAAGCTCTCCATGAGATGTTTGCCCTACCTACTGAAAAGATCAATTTCCTTACATACCTGTGATCTTTTACATGGAGGACTGTAATTCTGTGGATCAAAGTGGGAGCTGTAGATGTGAAAGGCAGCTTCCACATCACTAGCTGAAATCTAGCTCAGTTGTGCTAACAAGGACAGAACTAACTGCTGTCCTTACAGGAGCCCCAGCACTGCAGACACACACTCACATGCTTCACTCCATGGATGAATAGCTTCATTGAGTTTGCTATGGCTGTTTATATGGGTAAGCTACTCCCATAACTATTTGCAGCATTTAAGCCAAAATGCAAAGCTAATTTCTTGCCTTGGCTTCCCCACAGTAAGTTTTCATACCTACATGCTATGTTTTCAGAGGCAACAGTCAAGTGGTTAAAGAAATCAACTGTTACAGCAACAACAACTTAATGGATCAGAACAGAAGATGTGTTCAGTCAGCTACATCTCTTCAAGACCATTTACCCCAGAAGTTCAGACTGTGAGACTTGAACACACAGGCAAACAAGGTTTTATATACTCACTGTTTTAAGGTTGTGAACACTAAGCTTCTGCCATACATGGTCTTCGATGTGATGAAGTTCTGCATTTGGTTCAGATCTTGAGGGTGATTGGGAATACCATGGCATTGCAGGAGAGAAAACAGTATTTTCTAGCTCTAGTTGATGGTCCAACACTCAACAAACCCATGTTTTGATTAAGTGCATGCACTGAAATGGTCAGAAGAAGTCGTATCAGACAGAGCCTGTCTATTACTGGGTGGCAGTAGGACTATCACTAAACACTTCCCAGACTTTTTATCTTAAAAGGCCTAAAACGTGCTGAGGTTCCAGGAGGCCAGTTGGTGCATTGCTCTGGCTTGCCCCAGCTACACAGTGTCCTAGTTTAATGCGTCGTTTGCATTTACCCCTGCTTTTTAAGCCCACAGAACATAACCTTCTGTGGAAGCCATTTCAACTCCTCAGAGTTGAAGAGCATTTAAGGATCATGTGAAAGGCTCTTTTTCAGTGAAGGGCTGCAGTAATCATGACTTGCTTACACTGCTGAGATGTTACTTCTCCCTCGAGCATGGGGAAAACTCTCAAAGCAGTAGCTGCACACCAGCACATATGCTGGTGTGTTTGCTCAGTATCAAGCCAGCACTGTCCAAAGTCCTTAACTCCTTATTCCTCCTTCAACTCCCCTCTTCAAGGTGATTTTCATTTCCAGTCTTTCTCTAGTCAAACGCTCTTGTTTTTTTCTCTTTGGCTGCAGTGTGACAGTGTTACATTGCAGGCATAAGCTTTATGGTTAGGATATACTATATCTATAAATAGGTATAGTTTTGCCCAATGCTGTGGGTAAACTCCAGTTGAGTGGGAAGGCGGCTAGGACCACACAGTGCCCAAAGCTGTGCTGAGCTGGTGGCCACCAGTACTCAGCCTGCACCTTAAGCACTCATGTATATTTACATCATCCAACTGACTTGAGCTTTCACTACCAAATCACACCTACAACAGCTGCAACAATAAACTCCCCATAAGCACAGTTTGAACATGGCTCCTATAGCACTGCTGGACATGCTTGGAGGTAAATAGATAGTCAGAAAGCAAGAAAAGGCTCTGAATCAAGAGAGAACAGGGCTGAAGCAGCCTGTTAAAAGCCATGTAAGTAAATGTCCATTCCAAACACAGCTGCAATTACATTAGGAGCACTTGTGATTTCATCTTGTGTACAGACATGTACTGATCTCACATTTAGTGTCGAGTGCAGCTTTCAAGACTTTCAGGCTGAATTAGTGGAACCCTTGTGATGCTTAACACCTGACTTGGAGAAAAGCTATGCCCCTAGTTACAGCCTGTACCTATGAAGAATGTACATGGCATGTACAGAATTTACCTGTATGCACCTTATTAGAAAGTTTCATCTTACACTTTATCAATTTAGATAATTTAAAGTGGTAGGCACTTATGCTGCTACAAAAAGCCCCAAGACAGTAAATCTCATCTTTGAGCCTGTATTCATCAATGTCATGCTTACTCAGTTTGATCTATATTAACCTAGTTGGCTCAGACTGAAATAAGGGGTAATGTTCTCCAGTTCTTTATGTATCAGAGAGTTGAGGGCTGCAATGAATATGTATACAAAACCACACGTTATTTACATACTGTTGATGGCACGATGAACTCTTGAGGAGAAGCAAGCCAGACAAGGCTCAGAGGTCGCAGTCAGCTGTGCTTCGCAGTTCAGCCGGGAGTGGGGCTGAAGTGGCTTTGAGCCAGAGGATTTTTCTGTATTGAGGTCCAAGAGATGCTCACTGCAGGTCTATAAATGTGCTCATACTCAAAGAAAAGGCAGTGAACTGTTTCAGTGTCTTCAACCTTCTCATGCACAGCTCTAAGGGATAACATGGAAGTGAGTTTTACACAGTCCACATGTAGAATCTGACATACACCTAATTCAGCTCCATCAATTTTCCATTTTTGCCCTCCCCCAACTGCAGGGAACCTCCAACTGCACCACTTCCTCCCACGGATTTGCCTCTCTCACATCTCATTTTTCTCCCATCAAATGCATACATGTTTTGTATTTTCTCCTTAAGTATTTCTGCTTGACCTCAATTCCATCCTAACCTTGATCTCCACCTTGCTGTTGTCTTTTGCTCCCTTTAAATCTCTTCACAGTACACTCTTCCCCGTCCATGTCAATGAGCACACATGGGTCTACGTAACGCTTGAGCTTTTTGCCTCCCAAATTAATGTGCCTTCCTAATACTTGTTTTCATTTTCACCTCCATACCCACTTCTTGCGTTCAGCTCCTGAAAGTTCTCGGACTGTGTCCAATCTGGCTTCTCTGTCAAACCACTTTCCAAAGGCATTTTGATTTCAGGCACATCAAATGCAGGACCTCTTTCTGCTTCACACTGTCGTGAAAATTCTTCTTCCTGTAGCTCATACTTCTCTTTACTTCTTTCCCATCTTTCATACCCTATCAGTGTACTTCAGCAGTCCTCCCAAAGCTTTCCAGCAGCATCACACCTAATAGCACAAAGATGTGCTCTTTGATCTGTCTCCCCTGCACAAAGGTGTTCCTAGCCATCAGCTGATGCTCCATTTGGCTTAATCAGAACTTTCCTCCTCTGTTTTCCTCATCCTACCCACTTTTCTCATTATCATGTTTGCTGCCATCATCCCAGGCATCACTGATGCCCACTCCCTTCCAGCTGGACTTTACTGTACTTCTGTCAGTGCATCAGGTTAGTATTCCATCAGGTGCTATAGACTTAAGAGGCAATGGTTGTTACCAATTCAGCCAACTGACCTGCAACTATCCCTACTATGGGAGAGAGAGAAGAAAATACTTTCAGTTAAATACATCAACATAAATATATCAACATATAGTTACTCTACTAGTCAGACAAATTCAGTCTGACTGTGCATTTATTATTGCCTACAAGACAATGTTTTGCCTCTGGGTAATATTTATCATGGAAAATTCGGTGTTAAAACTTGAGTTTCTCCATTTCAAGTAACTTGCTGTATTATAAAGCCAGTTTGTGTTTGTAACTACTTACTGTGGCTTGTTCAAATTACTATTTCAAGGTTAAAACTGATCTTTAGTACCCCTTATGTTACCTGCTGAACACACCTCACAGGCAGAGGCCCTGGCTTTGTCCTTCCCACTTAGAAGCATCATCTAACTACTCTGACTGGATCCGACATATGCTTCTTCCTTTCCACCTGTAGCACTGCTCCCACTGCCTTTGCAACACACCAGCCCTTTCATTCAGGTGCTCTGAAAGCCAGCAAGTCGGTTACTAAACTCAAATTACTTTTCAAAGTTCCTCACTCTTTTGTTCCACTGCTATCAGGTACAAATCGGCACAGACAAAACCAACAAAAAAGCCTTTATGTCTGGGTCATTACACCTTAGGAGACCCTTGCCAGAGTTTGCAGGCTTTTAACCCAGCTGAGCTGCCAAATCAGACTGGGAGAAACACAGCCTTGTTTGCTCTGTGTGGTCCAGGGCTTATCACCTGCTTAACACTGATAATCCATCCCCTCCTTCCTGCCAGGGAGTGTAAGGCTTAGCTCTCATTTCTGCTGTGATCCAGCAGTGGAAAGAGTATTTTTTGACTGAAAACGGCAATAATTAAAAGCAACTTTTATATTGTTTTTTTCCCTGAATGCCACTCATGATCTTCACTTTTTACCAGGTCATTTCCTTGCTTCAGCAATGGTAACTGCTCTCACTGATTGTCACTGGAACATCTCAACCATTTTACATTACACAGATACATTATACTTAGGAGTTCAGTAAATTAGGAATGCTGCAGCTGGACTGTGGGTGGTCTGCCCAGCACTGGGCCAAAGACTCTCTGAAGTGTTCAGACTATACAAAACTTCCCTAATCTCAACTATGCCTCACAACCATCCTCCTTACCACCATCTTTCACTCCTCAGGTACACCAAACAGCAGATGCTCTAAGGTACAGCCATTGCCCAGCTCTCCCTTTGCAGCCCAGAGTCTGTGCTTGACTTGATTAAAGAGGCTTTAACTGCTGTAACAACTGTCCTTCCACATCCACCAGGTAACACAGGAGCCACTTGTCACCGACAGTACAAGTATATTGACACTTGTAAAACACATTCTTCTCTTGATATGATAATTTACTGCATGGTTTGCTCAATAGTAATAGATTTAGGAAATTTAATAAACACAATATAAGAAAAATAGTGAAGAAACAAGCCAATGCAGTGGTTTACTAATAAGAATGCTGTGTTGAGTAGCAGTACTGGTTCCCTGCTTGGGAGCACTGGTATTTGCTCAAGTCAATTGTATGCCTCATAAAAGCTGCACTTCAACAGACTGAAGCCTGCTTTCAGAATAAGTAACATGGCAGACTGGAACTAAACAAAAGGAAAGATTGTTCCACGATGGATTTCAATGTATGTGTCAAATGACTTGGTCTACATCTGTATTGAGTGGTAACTTGCAAACTTCAGTAATATTCTAAACCCCTTTAGATTCAATTTAAAATAAACCACACTGAAGAAAGGTCTTGGGTTTCTGCAGAAGCTGTTAAGACTGGATAACATTTCAAAGTTATGATGTGAAACTCTCCAGCATCCAGCAGTCAACCCTGTGCTTATCTTTGTGCCACCCACAAGAGCGGATACAGAAAGTAATGACATTGGGCAGGTTTTGCCTTGCGTTTAAAACTGTCAGCTTACCTGTAATAAAATACGTGACTGTAAGCAGCAGCAGTGAGCTGTAAGACAGGTCTGTCAAAGCATACAGAAATCCATACAGGAAAACTGCTAAAGCAAAGAAAGGCTGAGAGCTTTCTGTGATGAACTCAGTATGGAGTATGATCCAAATCTGCGCAAATCTAAGGGAAAAAATAGGAACCTGGATGTACTTTAATGAAACATTACCAGATGGCCTGTATATAGTGCACAGATTTTTGTCAGCCTTTGCTCTGAGTTAAACTCAAATGTGGAAAGTGGCAAACCTACCATTTGCATGGTTCTGTATTTTCTGGGTAGAGAAATACAGAAATGATCCTTAAACTGTACATCCAAACCCTATTTGGAAATGTTCTTATTTAACAGTTGTTTCACCAAGTTGAAATGATTTGGACTGTCCAGTGGTGACAACAGCCCATCGAGCATTGCAAAACCACAGGAGGTCCATAGGAAAGTCAAAGCTAATCTTCAGTGCAGGGGAAGTGGAAGAGGAAACTATGTTCAAGCCAACTTAAGACATCCCAGCTGTCTGAACTGTTTATAAAGCAGCAGTCTACTTGCTATAGGTTATCCCAAATGGCATATATCATTGAGTTATTTATGTTTAAATGAATAATTACAAAACTGTGTCCATGGGAAGTTAAGTTCATGCAGTTCTTCGAAAGAGCTCCCAGCTAAGCAGTCTGGTGTAGCAAATGCAGGGTGATTAATCCACAAAGGCAGTAATTGCAAGTTCTGTACCTTTTGGGAGTTGTAATAGGGCTGCTATCTGGGCATTAGCTCTCTTTTAGCAGAGAGGCCCTAAAGATATAAGTAGTAAATTAGGCGCAATGTTTCCATGGCTAAAGTTCAGATTGATAGATAGTTTCACTACCTTAAATAAACACTTCCCCTCTGCAACCCGCCCCCAACATTGCCAGCCAGAACTTTTAAAGTAGTTGTGACTAAAAACAAGGCCCTGAGCACTCCCTATTTTGTTCAAATACAAGATCTATAACCTTAGCCTGACTGCCATCCTTCACTTGGTTTTACTTTGCTTCCAAACAAAGGGTTTTTTTCCCTAAGAGTAAAAACACCCATAGTGAGATTTTGACTGTCTTTAATTTAAAGATTGTATTACAGAAAAGTTTAAGTAAGGAATCCTTATAAGGATTAACTCTTGACATAATATATTGCCAAGATACAGTGTAGCTGCAAGGGCTCTATGTGAACCTTCATATAAGTCGCTTTCTTACATACATAGTCGCTGAACAACAAAAATGGTATTTACCATTTGTAGAAGACAGTGGTATTTAAACAGTCCTTTCACCAGTGTGTTCTGGTTTTCCCAAATTAGAAACACGCTGTATTAAAACGTTAAAATCCTATTATACAGAAAGTTGAGAGAGATGAATTTTCTAAAGACTGCAACAGATGAAAGATTCAAATGAAAACTAAAGAGTGTCGATCATGTAGAACGGTTTCTCTTTTACTGGCAGGTCAAATATACTATAAAGGTACAAATATTTTTGATAATCTAATTCCAGATGAACTCAAAACACTGAAGTAACATACACAGGCTAAGAGAATTCAATACTGTTCCAAGGCACTTACTGAATCTCTGTGACTAGATGAAAACCAGAACAAATTAGGTCTGACAATCAAACAGTATATAATATAAAAATAACCTTTTGCTTACAATTTACAAAATGTATTACAATCTTTATCTCTGCTAACCTGCAATTCCGGCTGTGTGTGTCCAGCAAGTTTGGTAAAAAACCCCAGAAACTATTTTCTAAAACTTCAGGGCAAATAATTTACAAATAAGGTACACAAAGAATTTAGCTCATGCAGAGATTTCTTACACCTTCTGTTAATATTTTATGATTGCAACTTTATCAAATTATATACTTACTTGCCCTGTACATATACAAAATAATTCATACATGGTAATCAAACGTTAGCAAAAAGTAGTCCATAAACACAATCTGTCCAAAGTTTTACTATATTAACATATGTCTACAAGCAGCGTGTAACAGGGTTAAAAGACATTAAGGCAATAATACTTGAAGTTACAAAATAAATCATATGTAATACTTTCTCCTAAGTGTAATAAGGCAGGTAGATGGCCCCAGCAAAAAGTTAAGCTGTAATACTGGAATCCACTGTCGTGAACAATGTTTAAGGTTTTGCATGGGATGTACTGTAAGGATGTACCTTTTGGTAGTTAGATCTACACTGCTCTGTGTTAGTTGCCCCCCCAAAAAGTGGAATACTATTTTTTTCTAGTTCTCAGTGGCACTTGAATTTTCCAGTATAATTTATTAACAGTATGTTATGTCCATTGGTTCTTGGATCATGTCCATTCTGAAGGTGGCTCTCTTGGTCCTCTGGGCTTTCCACAGCGGTTACCAAAACCTAAGGAAATAAATGTATTTAATACTTCTGTTCACTCAGACAATGCAGTCTCACATATGCTGGCAGCAGTCAAAAGGATTACTGTAAGAGATGTGCCAGTTCTTACAGAGGAGGTTTATTCTCAGACCTAGAAAAGGACTTTGTAGTACTAAGTGTTTTAAAGGCACTATGGCCATTTGAGATATATGTACAAATTCTTCGTGTTTGTAATTATAATTCACTATTTAAACCTCACTTTGACAGTATTTTTCAATAAATACCATATTACAGCCTCTGTTCTCATTTACCAACTTATTTTTCCTCCCTCCTTGCACACCAAAGCAGTTCTCTCAGGTATTATTTCTGAAAGCTTTCAGTGCTCCACACAAATCACATCCCATTTGTCTAATTCTGTTTGATACACTCTAAACAACAAAGTGAAGGACGACTGAATCACTCAATCTGGGAACAACTCTTTCAGCAGTGCTGAAGAGACAAGGTGAGCTTCTCTGGCTGGGTTCTGCACCTCAGTGAGCTGGAAGGAGGCAGTAGTAGCAGCTATCAGTAGCAGAAGCTACCCAAACTAGTACTGGTAATAAGTCTTCTGTTTAAATCATCTAGCAATTATGCTTTGAATGAACTGTAATTACCAATATCTGTTACTTCTGCAGGACATTCTGAAATTTGACCTCTTGTATCAGTGGAACCAGAAAAAGAAATCTGAGGTAAAACATCAGTTGGTGTCTTGTTACTTCTTTCAGGACGATCTGGAAAACACACACATCCCCCTTACTGTAACATTCACTGAGTTAGCACTGTGTGAATGCTGCTTTTCATTACAGCTCAGTCTAGAACACAACTTGCATCAAATGTTATTTACAAGAATAAAGACTTAAAAGCCAATTTCTAATTTCTTAAAAAACTTTACTTCAAAATTGCTTACAAGGCAGATGTTCAGTGCCAGTGACACATTCCTGTTTGCCAAACATGGATTATTACGTTTTTAGAAGTTTTTATGGATATTTTAAATCCCATGGAGCACCTATCTATAGCAAGAGCTCACAGTACCATTTAATACACTGATACAAATGCATTTTGTTCATGTTCTATCTAAAGATGTTTAAGACAACACAAGAAGTCACTATGTTTTGCATTACTTGTATCATCACCTGATCAGCAAATCTGTAATATTTCTGAAAACTAATTCATGTTAAAAGCATTTAACATACAGCTCCAAATGGACTGTAAAAGCCCATCCAACAAGACACATGGCAGAAGTATGCTTACAGCTGAAGCAGGTTGCTGCAAGCATCAGGTGATAGACTGCTCTTCTTACTGAAGCCTTTTCAGACTATCAAAGACTTGGGTAAATATGCAACATGCATATATACACACATACATCACTGCTGAACTTATCTGAGGTTTACTTCTGTCTTTATGAAATTAAAGATGTTAATTCAGCAACCTTTACAATTTCTGTTGCAATAACATCAGAGTGTTCTAATTAAGAGGAAAAAAATATTGTTATTAATATATACATTAAAAGTCAGTATTTTCGGTCTTCAATATTTTAGTGTAGCCAAAGTTTACCATTAATTTTTAAATCAGACTTGTAACTTGCTTCCTTATAAAACCTCGGAAGCTTTAAAAACAGAAAACCTTTTCAGAAATGCTAGTTTTTTGGCAATGCACTCAGATACCTTCAGAGCAAAAGCTAAGCTCAGGTTAAGTTCTGCTCAGTAGGAAAAATGTATTTTTTCTGGGGAAACAAAAAAACCCAAACCCACCAAACAAACAAACACTTTCCCATCACTTACTGGGTAGTACTGGAGAAGTCGTTTTCAAACCCTGTTAAAGAGAAATATTTAAAATCATTCTATAAAATCATTCCAAAAATACGAAAAGAACAGCAGAAACTGAAGAGGATGAAAACATCTTCAAAAAATACACACCACCCATGGATACATCTACATGCTCCTACATTGCTACAGTAGTTAATACAGATTTCGCTATCAGAACCTTACTTAATTAAAAGTTAATTGTCACATTACAAATTATTGTAAGATGAGGCAAATTGGTTCTTATGCTAAATTTATAGTCCCTGAAAATTCACACCTATCTTTTTTGTCACATTTTTAAGCGGTGTCTAAAGGTGACTGTAAAATGTATTGGGCATGCATAAGACAGACATGTATGTAAAGAGGACTTAATATGCTTTTAAGTTTTACCAGCTCTTTATGCTGGATGACTTCGAGTAATTAATAGACTGATGTGAAAAGGGAAATCCAGTGGGCAGAAAGCAGTTTGTTTAAAATAAATACGGATATAAAGAAAAACTTAAGCAGGCAGTGACAGAGGTTGCCCATGGAGGATACGAAGTCTCCATCTCTGAAGGTTTTCAAGACCCAATGGATAAAGCCCTGAGCAGCCTGGCCCAAGTCCCTGCTGCATGCCACAGGTTATAGCTGCAATTCTCCAGCTTGAATTATCCTCTGAACAATTAAGGCCAGACAGCAAACTCCATAAAAGCAGCAAATATACACTCTTAAAGCCATAATTTAAGGTGTATTAAAAATGATTTTTAAAAGTGTTGCTGAACCTGGAAAACCAGATAGTTTTTTTTGGAAAGAAAACATGCTCTTAACACATCAGCTCAGCAGTTCAGGCAGAGGGAAAAGAGGCCAGTTGTAGATAACCAACAGCTGTAACTTTTCAGTTATGTATTTTGCTTTTTGCTATAGTTCCCAACCAAACAAGAAACGACTGATTAGTACAGACGTGTCTCCTGTACTTACTGTAGGGGCTGTCTGCTCAGGGAGATGCTGATCATGCAATAAGCTCCACTCAGACTGTGCAATCAGAACCGGCCTCGGCAAGGGTGTGCCTAGGAAAAATTAAATCAAACTCAACATACTTGAGTGCTCTCCATGATGAGGCATTAGAACACAGCATTAGAAATGTGCTATAAAGCAACTTCTAAAAGTTCGATGCTCGTAAAAACACGACTCTTTCTTCACACAGAGTGTTCAAGGGAAGGGAAAACTCCACAACGTAATTCAAAGCACAAGACTGCAGCGTCTGCATTGTGGGTGTTTATTTCCTTGCTTTGGGGGTTCCTAAACAGTAAGAGAATCAGCTTCTTTTTCAAGGATGTTTTTAAAATGGTGTTACACCAGCTGTGCAAGGATAGTACACCTGAGAAAGACACACTAAGTAAAGAAAACACCCAAGTCAGGACAACCGTACCTGTCCTTTCCTGACATCATGCAAAAACACATTCAAAATTGAAGTGGTTTTAGTGATTCCAGTTCCAGAGAGATCATCTCCCCCTGTCAAGAAAAAGCTCTGTTTCTTGTGGTCTCCCAGAGAAGCATCAAGTCTATAATATCCACAGAAAGGAGCACTGTGATTCTGAGCTACCTATGTATGCTATGTTTCCAAGCCTTTGATGTTTTTATACTGAAAATAACCATATTAAGTTAAATTAAATTAAGTGAATCATATTTGTTCAAATAATTTTGAGAGCTTCACAAAGTGACATTAAACAAAAGCCTCAGTAAATAATTATGTCACACTTAAGCTTTTTGGAAGATACTGAACACCAACCTAATTTATCACTTCAATTAATCTTTTGGTATTCTGCCATTAGCAGTTTCATGAATTAAATATGAAGATACAAGCACATAATGTCTGGAAGTTCTCTCTTTCAGCTGATGAAGGCAAATATAAACTATGTTAACTTAAGCAAACTGGGCTTGTTCACTAGATGCAGTGCAGTATGAAGTGTCATGTTTCCTTTGCCCAAGTAAGGAGAGTCAGATAAGCACTGTGTTTTCCTGTTCCCTATCCAGGAGCAGTAGGAAACAGATAGCTGGGGAATCCCCTAACTGAAATGCATTTCCCAACTGTATCTCATTTCTGTACCCTTCAGACTGAAAAACAGCTCCACTAAAATCAATACTGAAGTCTCCAATATACTTAAATATTACATAACAGCATACTTAGTAAGAAAGGGAGAAATAATTTCAGTCTTTAAGGCCTTGTGAAAGCTAAACCTCAAAATTAGCCATTACACATGCTAGATTTCGCTCCTGCTTAAAATCTGCTATCTAACACAAGATTAACCAAGAAACAGGGACATTCAAATACAATATCAAAATGCATTTCACACTTTGCCTCCAATTACCACAGAACATTAAGGACTCACTCTGTTCACTTGCTAATACAAATGATTCTGGTGTTCTTTCTGGGAGCGGGGGAGAGGAATCTTCACTAGCATCAGCATCTAAATCAAACACAACATTCAGGTAAGTTAAATACACTGGAAATTTTCTCCTGGAGTTTTAGAAGTTGAACTTTTGATACATGAGATCATCCTAAACTTGGTATTAATTTTAAAGCAAAAGGGCAGTTTGCTCTAAATATTATTAAACACTTTGGTTTACACCACACTAACACCTTGTGAGCAACTTCATGATACCATTATCTTCAAGCTACCATTATCTTCACATTAAGGGGGTTGGATCAGTTTGTGTTTTAGAGCAGAAAGAAAAGTAAAATAAGTTTTCAGTCTAAATAATTTGGAGGGAAAACCCCCAAACCCTCAGCAACAATGAATACTTCTGCTTCATTCTTTCAGAAACAGAAGACAAGCAGAGTTAACAGTCTGCATTGCAGCAATACCATTTGCTTCTTGAACAAGTAACTTGCCAAGAACTGTAACCATAGTAGTTACTGTAATTTAATTGCAGTTCATTACAGGCCAATTTGCAGCCACTGCAAGTGAGTTACGCTCATTACAACACATTGGCTTCTTGAACTCTTCTGCAGATACTGGTAACTTTACACAGTTGGTACCTACCAGCTGAATTATTGATGAAGCTCCTAAACCACAGTAAGAAGTGTGTTGACAATATGTATGAGCTCTTCAGCTGTGCTGAAGACAGCAACTTACTGCTGACGAACAGTGATTTGCATTTTTTCTCATGTGGCTCTAACCATACTTCCTTCCAAAGTCAATACAGCAAAGCTAGATTGCACAATGCACGACATTAAGCAGTGCTGCTTTACAAGACTGCACTGTAGGACAGTAAGTGCTATGGAAGCTCCACATAAGCACTACTCTAAATCCCCAAGTCTCAGTCTGACTTCCCAAGTTCATCTTAGGCTGGCTTCCACACTACTGATAAAGCTAGTGCAGCAGTTTAGTGTAATGTTTACTAGCCAGAAGCATAAATAGGAGCCAGAGGAGATGGCTGATGCTGGTGCCAGCAACATAGCCTATCCCCAGTCTGTTCCATCTCTGCTCTCAAGACTGCGCTAACACAACCTGTTCTGGCAGCAAAAGCCCCACTCCAGCCTGCTAAGGAACACACAGGGCCTGATTTCACCTCAGGAAGTCATACAGCCTGCAGGGACTCCTGAAGCAAGAAGGCTGTCACTGTAAGGAGCTCCCAGCACACGAGTCTGATGTGAATATAGCAGCTCATGTTCTCCTTTCTGCTCTGCAGCTTCACTATGTGCCTCACTGGCCTTTTCACAGGCCTGATTTGTTCTCCCCTGCTATGTCCTCTGTCTGATCTGAGTGTGCCAGCCTGACTGAAGTCTGAATATGCACATTTTAGGACCCTTCTGCCTCCAATAAATGATGTAACTTTCTGCAGAAGCAGCCTTGGAAACCTGCCTTGCTCAAAAAATTCCCCAACACAGGAAAGGGTTAAAAGTGACTGAATAATTTTCAAAGCACTACTGAAGCCGAACTTGGATTTTTAGATGAACAGCAATATTCATCTCCCCCCACCACAGGCAGCAAGAGAGGAAAGCAGGACTAAATATTTATAATGCTGTTAAAATTCAGGAGCCAAGACTGATACAGTGAAGTAGGTTATATTTTTATGACCAGCACATCAACCAGCAATCATGACTTTCATGTGGTTTTGGACAAGCCTGTTTAAAATACTTCAGCTATCCAAAATTGCCATTATTATAGATGCTTCCATGAAAGCAGATATGAAGAAAAAAAATGCACCAGCCAACAACACAGAAACCTGCAATTAAGAATGCGTTCCTATCCCACAACAAAGCTTCTGAAGCAGCTTATAAGGTCTGTAGTAGCTTGTTACAGACATAGCTTACATGCAAACCAAAAACTGGAAGGAAAGGATTTGCCACCTCTCTGAAGCTGCCACATTGCACTGTTTACATTCACATTTAGATAACTCCATTGTAAAGCAATTTACACTGTCCAACTCTATAATTGCAACCAGGTTAAGGAGTACCACTTCTGAACCACAAGAAAACCTACCTTTGCCATCTTGAGAACATACTACATCTGTTAAGTCTTGCCTAGCAATAGACATTGGCAATACTTTTCTGGCACAAATGTTTTCTGTATTAGTGGCAGCAGAAACTGTGGCACTTGCGGTTGAAACATTAGACGCGCTTTTGCTCATGGCTCCATCAAAGTTCATCTCGTCTGTGTCAGAATCATCTGAATGAAGAGGATTAGTAAAACAGAGGGGTGCTCGAACAGAAACAGTGGGATGGTCAAGATTACCACTGGAAGGATGTTCAACTGTCGTGCTGGATACCAGAGAGAGAGTTTTAACACCATGACATAAGATATCTGAAGGTGTGTCTTCAGACACCGGCGTACGCAGTGCATTTTCAGGCCCATGCAGTGACCACGTGGCATGTCCCTTTTCTGTCAGAGGCAGACGATCTGGTCTTGGTGGAGTATCAGAAGCCTGCTGACTCTGCAGGCTTTCTGGTGAAGGTATTAAGGCTGTGTTAGACTGTGGCAAGCTGCATTCCACACAGGAGTTTTGAGAAGCATCTACAAATGAATCCCCTGAAATCTGTTCTTGTGGCTTAAAGCTCTTATCAATTACACAGGATGACACAGGCTTCATTTTAATTGCATGTCCCCTGTTCAACAGAGAGTTCCCATCAAAGCTTCGTGGCCCTTCCTGGAGAGGTACCTTCTTGATCTCAAAACTTAAGTTGCGCTCCAGCCTTTTCTCTGCACGTTCACTGGGTTCATTCTTCCCTGAATGTTCTATTGACTTATTGTAATTCTCGTTGAGGTCTGTTGAGTGCTCTGATGAAACCATGTGCAAAACTGGCTTTGGATGGTATCTGTCATTGTCCTGCCACACAGTAGTGACTGTCGGATAAGCTGAAGGAGGAGATGGTGTTAAGATTGGTGGTACTGGCTGAGGCTCTGGAGGCTGCAAGATTTCTTCTTTAGCGTCTCCTTCTACAAGGCAACTGCAGAAATACCAAAACAGTTGTTTAAGTTTTCTGTGTTTTGACAATATTTTGGATATCTACCCATCTATCTCTGCAGCACTAATGCTTTCATGCCACTTCTGAACTCCAGGCAGCACTTCCACTGTATACAGACGATGATTATAGAATATGACTGATAGGGTAGACAAGAACTAAGTCAACACACTCAAACCTTCTTTCAGAATATCACAAAGAAATGCATTCAAGCCACATCTAACCCTCACTGATAGTTCAAAGACTGCTCACATCCTTTCCCAGAAGCATTTTTTCAAAGACTGTAAGAAAGGCCCTCTTGTGGCAGGATTTCAGTACTTTCTGCTTTCTTCTTTCTTAAGAAGTGGCTCAGAGGAACTCTACATTTGGAATTCAGTTTGCAATAATGCCAAGAGAAAGTTCTTAAAAAAAAATCAAAACAAAAAAACCCAACAAAACAAAACAGCAGCAACAACAACAAAAAAAACCCACAAAACCCTTACCGCTTATCGCCAAATATCTTCCTTTATGTCTGGGAGGGTTTCTTTTTTGTCTCTGTGTGTTTAATAGTTTCCCCATAGTTGTAGGGTTAATGATGCTGACCAAATTTAGCTGAGATGAACTGAACATGGCGTAAACCCCATTCACTGTAGAATATATGATTCAAATTACAGTGCACGTTAGTGAGACCACAGCACTTATTACAGTTCCTCTTCAGCCACTTGAAAGGAGAAGCTCTTCAAGCATATGGTCGATTTACTTTCAGATTAGGTATAGAATATTTGACTACAAACATTCTGCACAACTAAGGTCTTATCCGCAAACAGGAAATGGGCATTTTCATCCTGAGCTTTTAAAACTATTTAATTGCGTAAGACCAGTAACAGAGGTAACCAAGGTGCAAACCAAATATGTGACAAGAACAGAAATACAATTAAATAATTTAAAGAAATTACACATTCAATCCAGTCAGATAAATCAAACCACAGTGGAGTACAGTTTGCAAAGGAGTGCCACTGCCCACATACTGGAGCCAAGAAACCAGCCCATTTTTACGTACAAGGCTCAGATCACTTCTTGCTGTTTGCACAGGCATCCTTCTGTGACACCAAAAAGGTGCTGGGCCTCAAATTCCTTCTCTTCCTCCTCTCCCTGCACTCATATATTGTTATTTTGCTTTACATTAAGATAGGAGGAATACAAAGCACATCACAAAAGAATCTAATCAAAAGTGATTTGGGAACTCTTTTGCCCTCTGAATGTTCTTGGAAAATGAGCAAGCTTGAGAACATGCTGCTTGCTTGAATTAGTAAAGATAAGGGGGGAAAAGGAAAACAGTAACTCTTGCTCCAATTTAATACCCACTAACAAAGAAAGGAGAATTTCCCTCGTCTTGAAGGGTGGATAAGACAGTGCAAGTATTTGCTTACACAAACTTTTATGTGCCCCCTTACCAGCAGTGATGCTGATCAGTAATCTCCACTGAATCTGTCTAGTGAAAATGAAGCTTCTCTCTTGTTGACCCATTTTCCTGACCCAGAATTACATATGCAATCAGCAAAAATAATTACTTATCTGGTACAGATGTACCATTAAGCACTGCAATTAGCTAAATAATTTAGCATTAAACTAGACATGACAAAAATGGCCCAAAATGCATGAAGTTCTTCCCTGATAATTGTTTAATGAAATCACTCTCCTATTTGATCAACTAGTAAACATAACCCAACATGTATACAAATAGCCCCCTTAGAGGTATACATAGAAGGGATGATGCAGGAAATACTGCTACAGGGCAGCAACCTGAAAGTTGTTTAATTCATCATACACAGCTGAACAGAGCTGTTGAAAATGTTCCCCATCAGATATAAGTTAAATTTCATTCTTTCACTCTTAAATGAGAGCTTAAAGTGATCAAACGAAAAATTCTTTATCAAAATCATTCTCTGCCTTATCAATATTGAAGAATGTCCATCCTCAGAAAATTAGATGCCCAAAGAGCATTTCGATGTATTTTAAAAGGAAACAGATGCCACCCAGGATTTCTCAGTTTTCTCTCGGCATGTAGCAATTTTTCCATTTTACTGACATCACAGTACTATTATTTCCACATGTTCTGCCTTGCAAATGATGTTTTTGTTTCTTTTCACAAAGCAGAAATATTGGGCTCTGTATACATTTAAGAGGCCTTTGTTTTGCAGTAGCTTTTCCTATAACTCTTGCCAGAAAATCCTAGGCTTTTTGGGCTGCTGCATAATGCTTTCTTTGGGCACTTCCTTCGACAGCTGTGCTTCATAGACACTTCTGCCCCCAGAGACAGAAAATTATCTGACTATGAACTACTAATATTATTACAAACAACAGGAGACCATACAGTAAAACCAGCTTGATTTAGATTACCAGGAAGCCAATAGAAAGCTCATGAATGAGGATATGAGATCGAAAGGAGTCAGTGAACCAAAGAATGCCAAACCGTTCAAGAAAGAGATGTAAGCTTTCCTGTATTAGATCTTTAAATTAACCCTCCATTGCTTTTATATATATATATATATACACACACGCACACACACAGAGTAAAAGCATGCATTTCTCAAGTACATCTGTAAAATCACTCTGAATAAGAAGATGGAAAACCTGCTTGTAACTCAGCCTTCAAATGTCTCTTACATACAATTGCTACTGATTATCTTGCAATTCCACTACCTCAGCACCTCCTCATATGTAACTGCATACAGAATTTCCCAAGGTGATCAAGGCAGCTTTTTCATACGCTTTTATTGTCACACAATCTGAGTCAATGTGCTTATGCATGTAATGATATAGTGCCTTACCATCAAAGACCTCAATGACTTCTCACCTGTCAGATAAACCATGGATTAGGTATTTTTCAATGATTTATCAGAATAAAAATTAGACTTTTTTTTTTAAAAAAAGAAGCCATTCCACAGTGTTCCACCAAAAATATCCATACGGCAGAAAACATAACAAAAAACCCAAACCCAAAGTGACAGCTATACTATTTTTGCCTTTTCTACAATCTATTCTAATTTTTTCAATGTTCTAAAATCTAAGCCTTTCTAGCTTTAATGGAAAAGAGCTATATTATTAAAACAGGGCACCATGGGTTCAGATTTAAGTGAAACTTGGCCAGTGTTCAAAAGAGAACAAACCCGTAAGTAATCCATGGTTATTCTATGCAGCATACTGTAGGGTTTTCTTTTCAAATAAAAGAGTGATGCCAAGGTCAACCAAAAACAGATACCAAGCTTTACATCCTCCCTCATAATTAAAACAGGAAAATTAAACTCCATGTATGCAGGCAGAAGCTACACAAGCACATTATTCTACTTAAGGATTAAATCACTGCCTTCCACATGGAAGAAAAGCTGCTGTTCAGTGAAGCTGTCACAAACTATACTTTTATATAAGTTATCCATAGTGTAAGGAATGCATAAAAGTAACCATCTGGTGAATTTTTCTGGTAAAATTTAGTTACATGAGGCTTTATGGGTTTTTTTTTAATTCCGACATACAAATCAGAGACTGCTAAGAAGGAACACCAGTCAATGGTTTTTATATCAGCTTTGCAGAAGATGCAAAAAGAGAGTCCTGCAGGGCTTGAAATGAAGCAGAAATACACATAACCCTTGAAATGCATTTTAATGTTATTAAATTGAAGTCCAAGCATCATCTGAAGAAATGTTTAATTGCTGCAGTATTTCACCTTTTTCTCTTCAGACAGTAGTACGTGGCTCTTCATTACACTGTATACAAAAAAGGATTACCATGTCTTTTATGTCCCAGTTTCCCCACTCTTTCACATTGCATTTGCACTTGGAAAGGAAAAGAATTTTCTATAAAAAACCTGATTAAAATAAACCCTTTTTCCAAATACTTGAGAATGAACAAATCACACAAATATTTCAAGGGCAATGCCTTAAAGGTATTAAGATCTGCCATCTGAATTCAGAAGCACCAGTCTTAGCTTCTAGATTCTAAGACTCCAGGTGTACAGTCATGTACAATCATGTATGGTCCTGAACTGTAAATTTAAAACTTCATCTTTTTACAGTCTTATATCTAATAATAAAGTCAAAACTTACATATATCCTTTTCCTGCCTTAACCTGAGAATGGTTAAATGTGTTTAACAAAGAACTCTTTCCACCCCTTCAAGTCCTCCAAATAAATTTGACACAGATTTACCTCCAAGGTGACTTTCACAAGAATCAGAAATTGCAAAGCTAAGCAATCTCCAGAGTTAGGTGCTGATGTATGCACTCATGAGCTGCTCTTGTTTACCTTCCTAATAATCAAGGAGTAATACTGTTTCATTTTTTTTATGTTGACATGAAATGCAGATAGATATTAAGCTAAATGACTACATACGTATATTGAACAGCAAATATGAATTACATTAAAGCATTACAAGGGGATAAAGAAAGGCAATACAGTTCCAGAACCTCTGCAGAACAAGCACAGCTGGATGTTTCATGGTGAGTGAATAAAAGTAAACAAAACCGCAATTTTATAATGATGTAATATCAACAGCCTGAAGATACTTGTAACTTACAAGAAGAAAAGGACATAAAAGAAACCTGGAGAAGTACAAACAGATGTTTATACTCTGTAGCGCTTATTCCCCAAGACACCCCCAGGCCTATGCAAGTACTAAAACCACCAGTTATCCCTGTCTGAGTAAGCTTCCTGTCTTACATTGTATAAGTCTTTAGTAGCATCTCATCCTTACTAAGACATGTGAGTTAACTTGATACTAGCTAAACTTTAAGAAGAAATCTGCAAGTTTCAAAACAACACAGAGATGACCTCTCTCACCATCCTGTCACACAAAAAAGAGACAGGTGAGCAAGCCACCTTTAGAGAAAAATTCTACAATGCAGTGAGTGATCAGCCACTGAAAAGTGGCATAGAGGAGATGTCACCATCCATTCCAAGCAGCCCCAGGGCATCAGAAAACAACTAACAGGAATAGTAAGCATTACTATCTAAGCAAGCATAGTTTGGTCTGATAGCTTGTCTGAAGACAAGCACCCTAAGGTCAAGAGACGTAAACCAATTCTCCTCCTGTTCAGTCAGGATCATCTCAGGCAGATTCACCTAAAACCTTGCTGACACACACATGTAGCCCTATAGGTTCATTAAAAAAAGCACCTGTTAAACCTTCCCTTAAAACCAAATAAGTTTCTTTACTAATTACATATTCTAGAGCCACTATGACCAAGCACATAAAAACTGAAAAGCCACATTCCTTATAAAAGTACTAGCTTTAGCAACTTCCCTGTAACTTCATCAGACACGATCAGCATGTACAACTCCAGTGCACATTTAGCTGGCAATCTAAAAATGTTACTGAACAAACTATTTTAAGCAAGTTCCCAGAGGAAATTCTAAATCAAACTAAAAATGTGGGCTAAACTAGGCTGCTTCAGAGTACCTACTGAATGTGAGCTTATTGTTCAAGGCAATGACTCTTAGACACCACTTGGAAATATTCACTACAGAAAAGATGCAGACAAATACTTAAACTAACTGCACCAAGATATTTTTAGTCACAGCAATGTAGAGAAATAATAGAAGGGACATGAAAAAAAAGCCATAAGAGAATGGTTTGGGGAAAAAAAAAGCTATAGCGAGCAATAAGGAGATGTATCATGTTTAACAGTTTCCTTCTCCGTGCAGGGATTAAATTAGAATCTCTCACAGATTCCACTCTCCCATCCTCCCCAGGAAAAGGATGTCAGCTCATGCCAGAGCATCCACAATATGCAAAACCTGGCTCTAAGTCCTGACTGAATCAGCCTGCAGACTTGTAAAACTACCTCCCCCATGAAAGAAACCCATGCTCATTTGTGGGAATTGGGAACAAATGTGACTAGCAGCAAATAAAGACTTTCCTCAGAAGCATCTTCCATGAGGAGTGTAATTAATTGTTTTCAAAAATAATGTGTTAAAAGAAGACAATCGCTTTGCTAAAAGCTTCCATTTATTCACTTCTAAGGGACCAATCTTCCTGCCAGTGCTGGCAGATGGGAAAGTATGAATTTATGGAAGCAGGGCTAAAAAGGACCAGGCTTTATAAGAGAGATTAAAAGATTTTAACTTAGAGCAACAAGAACAATGGAATGCAGGTATCAGACAAAACAGATGTGTGCTGAAATACAGTTATGTATATATTATTACATGAATATATAAATTTGATTAAAACCTAGGTATGTCTCAGACTGTTTCAAGGAACACTAATAAGGAAATTACCTATTGGACAGAAATCACCTCTAAGTTCAGTGACTAAGTTTGGAACTCATGAAGAACACAGGTTAACAGCCTCCTCTGCCATCACCTTTATCTACATCATTGAATACAATCACATTACCATCAATGTAAATTATTACTACATAGCAAACCGTCATTTGGTTGTGAAAAGCCCCAACTCATTTCCATCTCTCTTCCAATGTCATAATCTCCTTTAACTTCTGCCTGACATATTTAACGTCAAGTTAACCATAAAATAGCTACTCATATTCCCACTACCAACCTGAACTTTGTACTGCTCCAGTCTGATTACATTTTAAAGCAGTAAAGAAAATATGCTTTCCTGATATTAGGGAATGTTATGGAGAAAAATTAAATGGCTGCTTGTTTCTCATAGCATTCTACAACTTAAGAAAACCCCAGAGTTTACCTTAAATGTCCACTTAATTAAAGGCAACGTAGCACAAGCAACATTATCTACCAAAGTTCCCTTCCAAAAACTACTTAGGTAATATAAGCACTTACTTCAGGAGAGCTGCTGCTTTAGCCAGCTATCACTCAGGTTGGGTACCCATTTTAGGCCAATGAACTCATTAGTTCAGATTTACTTTTGGCTTCCTTAAAGTCATCTACATATTGATAAGAGCTAGAGAGGATTTTCTTTCACCTCTGTTGCACAAAAGGATGCGTGATACCAGCTTTTCTTTCCAATACAAAAAAGCATTTCATTGGCACACTCTAGTCAATAGCAGTACTTGCCTGTCAGGTAACATTTTATTGAGTAAACAGATATATTTCATTATGGCAGTGCCTCTAAAAAGAGAAGGTTCAGTCATAATTTGAGCTTATGTTGAAGAATGTTTTTCATTCATGCTATCACCTAGCAGAATTAAGAGTACAAAGTAGATCTAACACATTTGACTACTAAAGGGGCATGCTTGTCTACCCACATGTAGTCACTACCAGCCTGGCATATTCAACCACAGACTTCACAAAGATATTAAAGATTGTATTTATAGATTCAATTAGAAGACTTCTATTGGCATTATGTGTATTTCCATTTATAACTAGAAAAAAACCCTTTAAATTCTTCATAGCATCAGTGGTTTTAGTCTACTATTTATTTATGAAGCATGTCAATCTGTCAGCTTAAAATACAAAGTATAGTAAGATAGCTAACTACCTGCGGGTCCGTGGCGGCTTTGGTGGAGGAGAATCCTGTTTCTCAGCATCTGAAGAGCTGACAGCATTCTCTGTATTATTTTCATCCTGATTAAAAGAAAAAGTTTTCATTCATGGCTGTAAATCTGAATCACACAACACTTAAAGTGAAAAGCCCAAAGATCTGCAATGACACTTGAAAATAATACCCAGCAATAATACATATTTTTGGCTATCATACAGATCACTTTCAAAATTCTACTTTATTTCACAGTATTATTTTATAACTTCAACTTTCTCTAGCAACATTGTTTCATCTGTAATTGTAGCAAAAAATTCTCAGAAGCTCATCTTTCAGGTTAGCAGTGAGCAAGCTCCCTTTTGCCCTCCAAATTATTTATATTGAAAGCATTTATTTTCCAGTCAGTCTAATAATCTTCACTTGCACAACCACTCCACTGAAGGCTAATGTACCGTGCAGTAAGGAAATGAGAATTTCAGCTACTGTAAAGTGACAAGATTTAACACAGTATTCCAAAACACTTTTAAATCATCTCCCATTTGCACACAATGAAGTTTATCTTACTCAGAAAAACATGAAGGCTTTTATTTCCTTTTAGGACAATAAGAGATATATATTTTACAGATGTATACATTTTTAAATACATGTATCCATCCACATTTATATGAACATACATATAACATTGTTGTGTGGTAACCCAGGCAAGTAGCTAAGCACCACACAAGCACTCACTTGCTTCTTCCCCCCTTTCCAGCTACGAAGGGATAAGAGGAATGGCAAGAAAACTTGTGGTTCAAGATGAAGTTGTTCAATAAGCAAGGGAGAAGTGGGAGATGTGAGAAAGAAAACAAACAGAAGTGATACAGAAGCAACCACTCACCACATCCCACAGGTGGAACTCTGCCCAGCCAGTTCCTGAGCAAAAAATGGCCAACCTCACCAAACCCCCTTCTTTTCCCTCTCTAATACTGTGCACAATGCTGTATGGTGTTATGGAATATCTCTCAGGTTAATTTGGGTCATCTACCTGGTTGTTCCCCTCCCATCCTCTTGAACATCCCCCTGTCTATTCACTGGGAGGGCAGACTAAGAACCAGAGGTGGCATTGGCACTATGCAAACATTGTACAGCAATAGCCAGAACATTAGTGTGTTATCAGTAATGGTTACAAATCTAAAACACAGCATCCTAAGAGCAGCTACGAAGACTATTAACTCCAGCCCAGACAGTACAAATACGTATAAACGTGTATGTATAGAAATAAAAATAGATCATACAAGAGTCCATATATAAACCATATATACCATTTCCATACACATGCCACAGCCAAAGGTCCCCTTCAGTTTTGTTGGATCTTTATGTTATCTTGAATTTAATATGTATTTTACCTAACACTTTTCTTGCAGGAGCTTTCTATGATTCTATCACTCTTTTGAAAAGCAGTATTAAAGAATGACCACAAACACTGCAAATCTGTGTCATATATTTCAAAGCACAACACCAGGTTCATACAACATGGTCTACTATCTGCCAGCCTACCTGCTCAGGCTAGGTGACAGCGACGAACCTTCTCAGTCTTATGAAACAAAACGGAAGTCCCCATTAATTTATGCTTTAAAAGTTGATAATTGCATTTGAATTTGGTAACAGTTTCAGCTTTGGAAGATAAATCATAACTAACACTCAGCAGGTTAATACTCTCACTTAAATTGAGATCCATTAGTTACATGGTTTTCATTTCCACAAGTTACCATATCACTGCCTGTTGATGTGAAGAGTCTATTATCAAATTCTATTCCTCAGTGTATTAAGTGGAGCTTTTCCTGTGCAGAAAAAAAAAATACTGAATCTTTGGATCTTTCTTATTGTTCTTCACCAACCTCCCCCCAACTAGCTGTCCCACACAGTATTCCAGAAGTACTCCAGCAAAAGCACCCCATTGTTCCTGTATCAATGGCTTGTGTTAGCCCTTTCATGCAAACCGAAAAGGGAGTTCATTGTCCTGCTGACCACTGGCTCTAACTATCAAGTTTGGGCTTTTTAAGCAAGATACAATTAGCAAATAAAAGCCACTTAAGTTTAGATGACCACAACTGAAGCTCCCATTGCGGTCAACCAAGTTTGGCTGGTTTTCATAGAATCATAGAATAGTTTGGGTTGGACGTAACCTTCAAAGGTCATCTAGTCCTAACCCCCTACCATAAGCAGGAACATGTTGCCCTGGATGAGGCTGCTCAGAGTCCTGTCCAACCTGGCCTTGAACGTCTCCAGGGATTGGGCATCTATTACCTATACGGGCAACCTGTTCTGCTGTTTCACAACCCTCACTGTAAAAAGTTTCTCCCGTTGGTTGGCTCCCAAAGTGTAGTGTGAGCTGGGATTTCATACATTCATAGGTTTTAATAATTCAAAACACAAAACAAGCCTCTTTTTTTTTTTTCTAGTCAGTGATGGAATGAAATATTACCATGGGACATGGACATCCAAACCTTTACCGGTCTTCTCTCAAGAAGACAGAAAAGCAATTTCAGCTCTTTGGCATCAAGTGACAGGTGACCATAGAGACCATTTTGCTCTCAACATACAAGAAAATGAGTTTCACTACCCTCATTCAGGCAGAGTACCATTCTGTAGGTTGGTGCCAAAGATGCTGAGGCTCACAGTATCCAACAGCATCAGCTCAGTTTCCTGTTCAATGGTTGTGCCATGCTCTTCTTCGCTTCCTGAGCAAAGTAAACCCCTCCTTGCTTCCCTGTGCAAAGTAAACTCCGAGTCTCTCCAATATGTAGCCCTTCCTATGGATAGCACCAAATGCACTGATACTGTACTAAAAAGGCCCCCTTTAAACATAAGCACTAGCAACTAGGATTAACAACTAATGCAACTGCACCCTTAGAACAGTGGGCCATTTGCCTTGTTTCAGCACCACAGCACATCCACGTTCTGTAAGGCAAATAGATATTAGGAAGAGTGAGACTCCACAGGAAGAGATCCTTCCCCTTACCACCAACTTCTCCATCCTACAACATATCAGGAAAGCATTCCAGTTCAGTTCCACCCACATGGAAGTTTTGAGGAACAGAGTTCTTATTTATGCACTCGGTTTTCTAAGAGGTACTGGCAAGGGAAAGGGTGTGCCTGCTGGCTGTGGTGTAGACTAACATGTCCAGAAAACAAACCAGCAGCTGCATCCCTATCCCTCTATGTTTGTAAAGTGAAGGCATTTGTGAACAGAATGTTTCCTGAGGTATGCTTTTCTCCCAGGCAGAAGAAAAAGCCTATTAAAGAAGCTAACATATGTTAAAGTTTTTAAGCTCTATGTATACAGCAAGAAGCTCTTTATAGCTGACACAGGCAGAAGTAGCTGAAGAGGCACTGCCATCTTTGCTACTAGCAATAAAATGTACAGATACACCTCACAAATGTGTATAAACTGTACTGCCTGAGGCATACACACAACCACAGAGAGTTTACAAAACCAAATAACACACACACAAAACAGTACTTTTTAATTCAACCCCAGAAGAGAAGGAGTTAGCCCCAGCTTCATACACTGGGAAGGCTTCAGGTAAATATGGGTTCAAAAGCTTTCACTTTTCACATTAGGATAAAATCAGGATCAGCTCACGTTGTTCCAGTTACATTAAATCAGGGAAAATTATTATGGAATGATTGTCACCAAACAAGAGGTTCTTCCCTACTTTGCTTAATTAGCTCAACACAGTGATGTTTCTGTGAAGGCTTCATTTACTTTCAGATAACTCATTCCCCAGTAAGTGAAGGATTTTTACTTAAAAGGTTGAAGATGATAAAAGTTTAAGACAGTAACCAAATGACTACGCCATGCAGGGAAGAAAACAGTGCTCCCACCAACATCATGCTGCTGCAGCATTTTTCAGCAGTTATGCTCAGTTACTACTGGATCTCTTCTTGTTTTTAATCAAAGAAATACTGCTTGCTGAACTATCTTTTACTTGTTCTCAGTTCTGTGTCACAAGACATAGAGAACACCCAGTATTTTCAGCATCCTTGAGTGACACCAACTCACACATTTCCCCTTCTGTCATTTATCAAGGTAAGTGAACTGGAAAACATACAGAACAACTAGCACGGAGCAGAACAGAGGAAGTGCAACTGTAGAAGTGAATATAAGGTATCTCACTGGGACGCCTGCATCCATTGAGATGAGCAGATGGCAATATTAAGGAAAAGCCTTCCAGCCTTCCTCATCACAGCTTATTGGCATCAGTCAACATACTCTTGTGTCTCTGGACAGATGCTGAATTCTCAGGCAGAACAGTTCTATAAACTATCAGCTTGGAAAAACCAGGACAACATATATAGTTCATGAAGGTCATCATATAGAATTAGTCTTTTAGAAACACTGATTAACAGATGTGCAATTCAGTCAATTAAGTGTTCAGTGCAGCACCCTGCTTTCTTACAGAACAGGCTTCTCACTGTAAGAAAATAGAAGCATTAACAATATGTGGGTAGACAAAAGAACTGAAACTTTTGCCAACCTTTACCACTATATTCATTAACTGCTGAACAGTTCAGGAGTTCAAATGTCCTCACTGATTTGAGGAAGCAGTTACTCAGGACAGGTGAAAGACTACAGTAACAAATGAAAAGACCACAAAGTCAAGTACTTAGAAGTGTAGATTACATCTACTTTACAACAATACAGAGTAACTCATCTTCCTGTGGTAATTCAGAAGAACAAGGAATTCTCATGGCACGCACTGTGTCTTAATTCAGCTTGCTGAGATGACCTAAATTGAGCTGTCATCTCCCATAGGTGGGTCTTTTCCCCATGTACTTCCTCCAATGGCTGAATCACCAACTGGAGCTGTCATTAACATCGAACAAATAGAGTATCACAGTTTCAGACTGAGATTTCACAGTCATTGACTACAATTCAAAACTTTTTGCCCATGAACTACAATGCATCATTTTCTTTTGGGACTCCCAGTGGAAATATTTAACATCATTCAGAAGCTTTCTTTACTGGTAATGTACTAGCAAGGTTACTGTAAAGACTCCTCCAGAAGAAATCTTATGGCTTCCCTTAAAAGGAATTGAGGCATTCCTATTGCCCTTATCATAAAGCTGCACGGGAAGCACAGAGCATCAGTAGATAAGAGGAGAAATACTTCAGACTCAAGCAATACATTCAAATGTGCACATTAAATAAAACTTTCCAAGCACAGAACAAGATAAATGTGTCTGAAGACACAGATGATTTTTAGAATGCTATAATGGCCAAAAATGTCTTTCCAAGCTGCAAAACAGCAGAGAATTTGAACAGCAACATCTTTTCACTTTGAGTTTCCAAACCACTAACGTTTTGAATATCAACATTCTTCTTACAGCAGTCAACTCCTCTGCAGCTTCTAAAAGTGCAATCAAGCACAGCAACAGAATCCTGTCACTTTCACAGGAAGAAATGCGAAAGACACTTGAACTAGCAATGCCATATTTTGGAAAAAGTATCTTAATGCAAGTTTTTACCATGGGACAAGGATAAAACAAGGACTTGCAGTACTGTAACATGCTTGTTACTGTCAGGAGACAAAATTCAACACAAAACATTAGCAAAGAGATAGTAATCTTTCTGTTGTTTGTCTTCTAATCAAGTCTCCTTTTTCTTCATACAGAATATCCAATTTGACAGAATTCCATCTTATTTGGACTTTCCAAGATAACCATATTTCACTTCACAACATGGAAGTGATCTGAAGTCTCTTAAGTAACACAAAACATTCTACTGATACAAATGTAACTGATATCAGATGATAAAGACTAATGAGGTCCCATATGTTTCAAAACTTCCAACCACAAAGCCAAATGTAGTATTTTCACAGCAGCACTAACAAAACCAATGCTGGCATTAAGCGCACAGTTGTTAAACTTCAAGTATATCACAATATGATGAAAACATTTAGTGGGAATTAGGTCAAGTCCAAGACTCAGTTTCAATTTAATTTGATAATCTGAAGAGTCCTACTATGGGGATATGAGGATGGGGGGATAGTTCTGATTATCAAATTTAGCATCTGAGTCTTCCTATCACGAAAAACTGCTTCTGAGCAACTTTGTCTTTGCCCTGATATTTGGTTACTGTGGGAACTTACTGAAAGTGCTACGTTATCTGAAGAAAGCTTTTCTTCACATAATTTGCATACTTTGTATTATTTTAAGCACATTTACAGTTCTATACATTCACAGTATGCATAACTATATGGTAAGAAATACAATGACTACACTATACTATGTCATATGCGCATCAGACTACATGGTTTTGAAATCTTCTATCAAATTGTAATAGAAATTCTAACCCTACTGTACGTCTATTTTCAAACACTTCATGTGGTTTTCTTGTTGACTTTTTACAGTATTGTTTCCAGCAGGGCAAAGCTGGCAAGTTCACAGGAACACACGTTCAGGATTGTGTCTAAGCTACTTCCCTATGAATACTGCTACTTGTTGCCAATCAGATTAACTTTTTACTGTGATGTTACTGGCAAACATTGCTTACAAAGCTTAGATACCTCAATTCATTTCAAACACTGCTTGAAATGTGAAGAGCAATTGGGCAACAAAACCATGAAACCAACCCTACAGAGTATTCCAGCTCTTCAGAGTACTATCAAAGTGCAACAGATGAAAGATTAAAAAGAACTTCCTCCTCACTTCAGTACTATCTCCTGTATAGCTAACAGTAATATATCCAAAGTAGGCATGTTATTTTATTTGGCATTGTTACCACTGAATATAATTAAAGGCCTTCACATGTACATGACTGCACAGTTGCTGTAGCATCTGCAGGCAGATTAAGACCTGGGAAGGAACCTTAAAATATTACACTGCATTTAATAAAGTTATTAGAAAACTTTCTGCATCAGAGTTTGTCTCCTTTAAAACAAAGGAACATTCTGGGATGTGTCTTAGTTAAAAAACTAACTAGAACATTTCTGGGGAAAACCAGATGTTATATACAACAGATGCTTGGAGCCTTGGAGGAAAAAAGGGAGCATATTCAGAACAGCAAACACACAGTCTCCAGTGAGCCTCAAAGTTCTGAGAATGAGGTTACAGCTACAAGCAGATATTTAACCAGGTACATGGGTAGAATACCACCTAATAAAACCAAAACAGAAGATAGGCTCACACCAGTTCATTCCCCGAATGCAAGTTTCCTAACTATCTAACAGACAGTAGCAAATATGCTTGCAAGTACCAAATTCTTAGATACAGGAACTCTTTAGTTCGGAGACTTTTTGTCCTCAGTCCTCCTGTAGAAACGTTCAAGATAATATGAAGAAGCCTCATTTCCTAGTGTAAAAAAGGCTGCATCTAGCTGGATTGAAAGACTCATTTTGTCCCATTTCCAGTACTGACCAAAAGGAAACTTACAGGGAAGAATAAGGACAAAGCAGACATGCAGGGATCCTTCTCCAGGATGTTCTCCAACAGTTTGCAACTCTGGAATTTCACAGGTCAGAGGTTGGGCTAATTCATGGAAGAAGATTCCAGGATGATGAGATATTCACCTCAAAGCGACAGGCTTTCAGCCTCAAGTAGCTCTGTAGTTTCATGTTGCATGGAGACTACCTCCTTTTATATTAAGCCTGCCAGGTATCATCGATACCCTTTAGAAAAGGTTAATAGAAATCAGCTTTTTACTGTTACTTAACTTCTATCTTATCTAATTTCTGCCATTTCTCTTCTAGCTCAATCTGGCTGTGCTTTAGATGAAGCCTTCTGACACCTCTGATCCTTGTCCAAATTTTTAATGCTTGAATTCTGTAATAGGCTTTTGAGATAAGCAGAGCAGATCTGCAGACAGTATTCAAGCTGCAAGATATCCAGACAATGACATTATGTTCTCTGCTCTTATTAGTTTCCAAATAATTGCTAAGATTCAATTTCCTTTACAACTTATTGATTATAACCAGAACCACATTCAAGCAAAACTCAAAACTTGCACTCCATATTCAGTTTGTATTTCTTGTGTCTCAGCCCCTGCACATTACCTATCCATAATTTATTTATCTAGCCTTGTTTTATTACTCAGTCATTCAAATCCCATTCAATGTGCTACAGACAGCACTTGCCTTTGTTACAGACATAGTATCAACATGCTGTGTCACCTCTTTATTTAGATATTCTGGAACATGTGTAAATAAGAAACAGTTTGGATTGACTCAAGACACAGGTCAGATCAAAGTCAAATAACCAGTAGACTGATCTGTCTATTAATTTATGACCAAGACTTGAGTAATTTGGAATCACTTCTGTACAAAGCTAATAAATTTGCACAATCCAAACCCCATCATGATCATTCCTCGAAGTAAAATGGAAGTTCATAGACCAGCTACGCTGAATATCAAACCTGTAACAAATTAAAACAGCCTGCCTCAGCCATACTGTGTTTAGTCCATCAGGTTTCTTACCATGACTAAAGACCTCAGAACTACTGCACATACTTCAATGCAACACACGTGAACCCAGTTCTGCTCAGCTACAAAAAGGCTGCACTGGACCAAGACCAAGGCAGTACACATCGGCACACAGCTGAAAAGTCAGATCAATGTTTATCTATGGGTTTAAAATTGGGCCCAACACCACACCAGGGAGAAGGAGGAAAAGAAAATGTCTATGAAGATTTCCCCTTTCAAGAGTTTAACCAAAACATGGAACAGATAAAAGTAATTTATATATTTTGCATACACACAGGTGCATGTGTTTGTTTATATATGAACACATGTGTACGTAGGCTGGAGTTTTACTTTTTATATATTTTATACATGTTCTTGCTCTGTATCACCATTTAACAAGTAATTTGGAGAAGGTAAGGCTTAGACACAACTTCCTTTGCTGCCAATAGATCAGAATTGGGGTAAGTACTGCCAATCAAAGCAACAGATCAGCTGTCAACTACTGCCACCTCACCAAAGTAAGGGTGAATTTCACAGTTCAAATATTGAATTAGACTCCTACATTTCACCTATACAAGAATCTTTTCTGTTGCTTCCCCTTTGCAATTGCATCTAGTATATCCTTTAATTATCTGACCCAACTTTTACAACAAAGTCCTCAAGTGTAAGCTGGGTACAGGCTAGCTGTCCCTACACAGCAAAACCCACTTGTAGTCCAAACAAGTTGCGTATGTGCCTTAACACCGCTGGACATCTAACTTAAAAAACTAGACTTTAAAGAGAAATCTGATCAGAAGCTAAACTAACAACTTCAGAAGGGAAAGACACATACCACTCCATCTGCAATCTTCCAGTCCGCACAACTTTCATACTTCTGCAGTTGCTTTTCAAAGAGTTGTGCTATGGCTCGATGGACAAGTTCATACTGCTCCTGTGGTAGGATACCAGGTAAAAATTAGTGCATGAGATCTTTACACAGAATGAGTGTATATTATCATATGATATATATTAATCTTAAAACAAACCATACCTTTGTCTGCACTGCAGAATGCCTTTGTGTCCTCATTTCCTGTATTAAATTAAATACATTGAACTCTTCAGGTATTTTCTGAAATACAGAAGGAAGTCAATTACATTGATATAACTTTGTCAGAACAGCAATACAAAAGCTGTTAAGACATTCAAAAGTATGTTTAACTTTTACAGCTAAACCAGTCTGTCTTCTCCACATTGCATCTATTCAATGTGGATGCCTCTCCAGAACTGGTTTTAAACATTTGATTTAGACCACATGAGAGCAGTTCAAGTAATTTGAAAATGAGACACCCAATGGAAAAGTTAATATGACATTGCAATATTAATGATGCTTCATAACCTGAAAAACCCAGACTGAAGTTATCCCTGTATATCTGAAATATCAGGTTTTAGGAGCTGCAAGATTAAGCAGAGATATTGAAAAAGCTGAATTCAAAAATCACTTTATATTGAAATATGTTAAAAATTAGATTTTTACGATCACTTTTTCTAGATAAAAACTTGCTGTCAAAGGGAAGTAAGTTCATACTAAAGCATGAATGCAATGAAGCTAAACATCCAACCTGTCAAAAGAGTTCCGGAATGTCTTAAGCCTCTCACTATTATAGAGCATTTGGGAGCTCAGTCAATCACCATTATGAAATGATGCAATGCCACAAAGCTTCTTCTTTTAAGATTCCTTACCCCAGCTTTAAGCAAATTCCATGTATAATCTATGGCACAGATGGCTCCTGTTCTTCCACACCCTGCACTATGAATATAAACAGGTGTGTTAGAAATCATTTTCACTGGTTAGAAAACACACTATAAGCTTTATTTCCAGAGTCCACATGAAAAAGTAAGTATCTAAATACCTTTCATTTTTAGCTCACTCAACCCAACATGAGTGTCTTAACAGGAAAAATGAATTAGCAGTGCAAAATGCAGAACGGAGCATTAAAGCTTTTAATGCAAGTATTTCATAGCCAATTGGAACCACTGCCATGAAATATGCTTCAATACTGACATTTTTATTGCCCCTTTCATCACATTATTTCTAGTTACCACTGCTTCAACAGCAGGGATTTTGTCCAAGTTTAATGGTAGATATGTTAAATGGCAAACCAGAATACATTAAAGACTTCCCACATTTTTCTGATTTAGTATCATGTCTGTATTTTCTGCTTTTTATCTTAACAGCTTAAACCTAAAAGCTATTAAAAATGACAGTGAACAATCACTTATTCTTCCTAATGAATTTCTTTATTTTACACACAAAGTGTTATAATGTATGCATATTTATTGCATTATAATTGTCCTGTTGTAAAGAACCAACCTTCGCAACTGTACTGACATTCAAGAGAAACAGGTCGAAGTGAAATGGATTTCAGGGCTAAGCAAGTATTTTATGGTTCCAGACCTCAATTACTTCTTAAGAGTATAATCAAGCTCTAAAGAGTTAAGAAGCCCCAACAGTTTAACATTTCCTGGCTTGTAAATCTGAATTCAGTTCTTTAGACATACACACATTAAGTTTTGTTGCTTTAAAAAGTATTAAATATCATAAGCAAGAGCCTTTGCTTTTGCTCAGAAGCAAAGACTTACCAACCAGCAACTACAGCCTGCTCATTAGAGACCTTTTTTTGTCATATTAGAAGGCAGACAGAAGAGTTCTTGGGTAGTGATGCACCTGCTATGTAGTCTTTCCTATCGAGAATGGACTCCCAGATCTGATTTGCAATGATCTTCAAAATCTGTTTTGTCTTAATGAGGGTTTAAATGTCTTAAGAACCACAAAATATTTTCTTTTTCAAAGACTAAGACAGAATATCAATCAGAAAAGAATTAAACTGAAATAGAAGCAAAATTTCACTGTGGTACAAGTTTAAAGACAATGAAGGGTATACGATTTTGAGCAAAGTTTTGACATGAAGAAACAGAAATATTCTTTTTTAGAAAACAAACGTAGATAAATTCTGATTGAGAATCAAACTAATGCATCTCATACCAAAGTCTGGACTTCAAAGAAGCTTATACTGAAAAAATAAATATATCTGATACCTGCAATGTATACAAATTGGTACATCTTCATGTTCCTGGTATTCTCTCATCAAGCTGATCATGTCCAGAATAGAATCAAAAGACGATGGGACATCATGGTCAGGCCAGTTAACATAATGAAACTGGTAGACACTACGAGTCTCCTAAAGGAGGGGGAGGGAGAAAAGTGTTAATGATAATATGTATTTGAGGAGTTTTTATGAAATAATTATTTCTATGAACCTTCAATTTCTTTCATGATTAAGCATGCACAAGCAAAGCCATTTATTGTATTAAAAAAAACCCCCACAGCTTATACCACTTACAAAAGCAAAAGGGAAGTTCTGAAGTAGTAGTACTTTGAGTGGTAGCTAATGCATAGGAGAAAGTGCTATGGGATACTTCACAGAAGACCCTGTCTGTAACATATGGGTTAAAGGACCCACAACTTTGCGCTGTGTTAAAAGATTGTCCTTACGGTCTTAAACTTTGGTCTTTCCCTTTCTCTCTTTCAAATTGTTTTTCGTCATAGAAGCTAAAATAATTTTGTATATTTATGAGTTGCAGTTTCTTTTGCATAGAATTTGGTATGATTCTCCACTGAAAATTTTATAGAATTGACAAGACTTTTCATTATTCTGGAAAACCAGAAAGTGAACTTAGAAGGATATTACGTTACACCCCAAATACATGTTTTTCTCCACAGTTCAAGGCTACACTTAAAGAGTTTTCAAAGTGAGATGAACAGTCTGTCATTCATTACCAAAGTATGCACCCACAGAAATGCTGAAGCAAATTTGCTAAGTAAATCTGAAGAAAGATCATTTTATCAGCTGTGTAGGTTGAATATTAACATATCTTGTTAATCCTTTCAGTTACATTACTTCTTAAAAAAATGCAAACTTCAGGCTCTTTGAAAGGAACAAAAGCTCTAACTATAGCTTTCTTTTTATTACTTAGTTTTTATGCAGTACACAAGCATTCTATAAATGTTAACTGGAACAGAACTCACAGAAACAGCTAAACATGATTTGTATGTATAGTAGATGCAAGTAATATTAGCGTAGCTTCTGAAGTAACCAGTTCTCATCATATTCAGGTATTAAGTGTAATGTAGTTTCTGCTCCAGGGCTTTTGATATTTTTTTCAGTTCTGTTTTTAAGTGCACCATTTCAGAAAAAAAACGTTGCAGACCCCACAGTTTTTACGCAGTTCATTTCTGCTATCTAAAGTTTCATAGCATGGCCAGGTAGGAGCATTCAGGACATACCAACAGAGATGAGTTGATTAGAGTTCATGAATCCTACTGCACGCACATAACAAGCTACTCCAGTAAAAGAATTACCCCCTCAAAATTACCTCCCTCATGATTCAACAGTTTTCATAACTGGTGTAATACTGGTTGTTGAAATGGAACAAAGCACTATTAAACAAAACCTAACCATAAGTGAGACTAACCTGTAGTAAATCATTTCTTAATACAGACATTCTGTAAAACAGATCATTAACCTTCCTGGTTTTGCAGGACAGCTCTACACTTGTCATTATTTGCTGACAGGTTTTTTCAGAATAATGAGGTTACATCAAATCTGAAACTTAAATTTGCAAGAAAGGCTTAAATCATTCCTCTTAACCCTTATGTGGGAACTCAAGTGCTTTCATTTCACTGAAAATATCACAACTTTCACAATTAACACACAGTTTATTAAGTAGGTCTTATGTTTCAAAGTAGTTTGTGTCTTAAGTTTTCACAATGATGAATAATTTCAATGTTGTCCAATTATCCTTTCACAGCTGCCAACTGTGTAAATGAACTGCTTTACCAGAATACTTGTCTGGTAAGCGAATTCTACATCTTGGACATTAGGATATCAAATCTTCAAGAATTCCAAAGCCTTGAGCTCACTTTTAAAAGGACATTTCTATCTTGACCCTTGAATATATTACATGCAACTCCCCCATGCAGAAGCTTTCCAAGCAAAAAGAGAACACAACTCATTTAGTCAAGAACATTCCACATTTCTCGTATCTATTTCCATTCCAAAAATTTTTACAAGCTAGAGTGAGCAACTTTGAGGAAAATAAAAAGAGTTACTAAGTTGTCATCATTCTGACTTTATTTTTATTTGGCAATACAAATAGATGAACAGGCATCAGAAATATCTTTTAACATCATAAAATCCTCTTGAGAGCAAATTATAGGGCAAATTCTAACAAGCACACAGCCTTTACCCAAAAATAAGCTAACCAGAGAAAACAGGGTCTTTTGACAAGTTTGATTCAGTTTGTTATCATGTTTTCAGTTGGGGTAAACTGTGAAATTCTTCTAGGGTGACAGAAGATTTCTAGTTGTTAACATATGGTATTGAAGACCATCACGCAACTTTGGCTAACCAAGAACTTATATAAAAAGACAAGGGAAGAGTTTCACTACTCTTTTCTTATATACTAAGCCTTTAACATCACTTCAAAACTTCATGATTTACATGGAGTCAGCACATTAAAAAGTGAAGATACTTTCATGAGTTTCCCTCATTTTATCCTTTTAGAGACCTTTGAGCAAGCATTAAAGTTGAGACCAGAAGTGACTGTATACTTACATTTTGAAATTCAAGTAATAATGTTCTAATGAAGTAATCTGTTCTTGCTTGCTCAGCTTCCTAAACACGAAAGCCAGTAAGGAATTGGGGGAAAAAATATATATCAATATGCAGCATAAAGGATATAATTACAAAGCCCAAACTTGGATGTCTTCAATTTACTGGTTTTGTAGCTACAATTTCCCCCCAAAATGGGCAATCAAGCATTGATTTTAAAAGAGCAACTTACCTTGCTACAAAAAATACTGTGGAAGATGTTCCTTTTACATAAAATAAAAATGTGAGTGCTCAAACCAGTGTCTAGCCTGCTCCTGGAAGTACCAATAACCTTGTAAGAGTATTTCAAAGTACTTCTATTGCTTTATTTCTCCATACATTCATTTAATTTACAGATTGCCTCCCACAGCCATCCTTCTGGAACATTTCTGCTGTAGACTTCAGCCTCTTATCATACAATCCTGTGACATTTCCTGTGTTTCATTCCCCCCCCCCTTCTACTACCTTCAATTAAGGATGCATCTGAATGGATCATCCTAGTTATCATGGTTGTGGCCAAAAAGCATAGCTTCTATGCTAATAAAATTTTCAAATCTGCCTTTGGAACACCAAGGACAATTTATACCGTAAACACCAAACAATATTGCCATACTTAAAACATCAGTAATGCCACAATTTGAAGATGCTTTTAAAAGCTTAGCATTATAACTCCCCACAGTGAAATCAGGAGACCGCACATATGCTTTAGAATCACAGAATGATTTGTGCAAAAAAGAACCTTAAAGTTCATCCAGTTCCAACTTCATTGCTATAGGCAGGGACACCTTCCTCTAGACCAGGTTGCTCCAAGCCCCATGCAACCTGGCCTTGAGCACTGCCAGGGACGGGGCAGCCACAGCTTCTCCGTGCAACCTCTGTCAGTGCCTCACCACTCTCACAGGGAAGAATTTTTTCCTAGTATCTAATCTCAGTCTGCCCTCTGTCAGTTTAAAGCCATTCCCCTTTGTCCTGTCCCTACATGCTTTTGTAGAAAGTCCTCCTCCAGATTTTCTGTAGGCCCCTTCAGGTACTGGAGGACTGTTGTAAGGTCTCCCCTGAGCCTCCTCTTCTTCAGGCTGAACACACCCAGCTCTCTCAGCCTGCCTGTCCTTCACTTTTTGCATTCCTATCTCTACTAGGAATATACCATTTTCCATCAAGAAAAGAATTGCAGGAGATAGTGAATAGCTAGCAGCAATGAAACCAATATATACCATTGTACCCAACAGCAATATTCAGCTGAGAAGCCAATTACAGCATACACGCAAACCCTTTTCACAATCACTGGCCAGGTATGTGACCATTGCTCAGGAGGAACTGGACACAAAAATCCCCCCTAAAATCCCAACCACACAAGACAAGTTTTAAATCAATTTAAGGTAGGAAAAGGCTAGTCAATCTTCGTAGACTAAAATCTGTAAGTACATGCTTTCCTGACAAGATGAACTTGAAGTGTACTTAATTCTTAGTGCACTATTTCAAAACGGGATTAAGAATTGCTCAATAAACTGACACGCTAGCTCCTTCTGAACACCTTAAAGCACTTCAGCTAGAAAATAGCAGCGATTCCTGTCCAAACCCACATAATTTTGCATTAAGGGGAAGATAAAACCAGTTTTGAGATCAATTCGGAACACATCAATTCCACTGTTTTAGAGTAAGTGAACAGCTAAGGCCAATCATGAACTCCAGAGTAAAAAGTTCACAGTAAAATCACTTACATAGAAGAAATTAACTTCAGCATAAGTGGTCCCCTTTGTGAAACTGCAATTGCACCATTACTTCTACTATCCCAGCTTTCTCTGCTGAGGAAAGATGATTGTAAAAACCCACTGGGGTTTCTCTTGTGTGATGCTGAGATGACAGGTGCTAAAGGAATGATTACTTTAAGTTTCCTGCTGTGCTGGTGTAAGAGATATCCACAGTCCCCTTTCTGCCTATTCATCTGCCAAAAATCCTTACATGACCATTTATAAGCATATATCAAAATCAGAAGAGGCTCTAGTAGTTATGCTCAGAGACTGGAACTCCCAATAACACTGACACAATGTGCCATGGAAACACTCAGGTTTCCACTATCTTCCTTGAATCACGGCTTACTAGACAGTTACCTCCCATGAATTCTCCTGGATAAGATTGAGACCTCGTTATGATCCGCTACTTGGCTTTGTTTTGACTTTAAAAGCAACAATAAAAGCAAAAGAAGTAATTTCAAATAAACCTGTATCTGTTACCACTAGAAAGAAGTTTAAAAAAAAAAAAAAAACAAAAAAAATAATTTCAAAAAAACCTGTATCTGTTACCACTAGAAAGAAGTTTAAAAAAAAAAAAAAACAAAAAAAATAATTTCAAAAAAACCTGTATCTGTTACCACTAGAAAGAAGTTTAAAAAAAAAAAAAAAACAGAAGCTCAGTTTCCATTTTCTTTATTCATGCTTTCATAATTAACTTTATGTAACTTAAGGAAAATAACCTGTTCCAGCATTACTCTCAATTCTCATGCACATCCAGAACACACATGTCATAACAAACAACTGCATGAGTATTACTTTACTTCATGAGTACGGTACTGACATTCAGAACTACATCATGCAAAGCTGAAGAAAAGATACACAAAAGATACCAGACCAAGGCACACAGATTCTCTACTTAAAATAATCAAGAAATATTCAAAACCCTACAAAGCTTAGAAACACACACTGTTTTCCACTGTACTCCTTTGAGAGTCTTCCTGTAAAATTTGGGACAGAACAATTAAAAAAGCATTTGTTTTGTAATATACAGTTTGTTGAACAGTTATTTTAAGTTACAAAAGCGTAAATCCTTCAAAACCAATTTATAAAGGTTTATACTTACACAAGAAACACGAAATGGTCCAAAAGTTACAGCTGCTTCTCCATACAAAGGCCAGTAGCGTTCACATTTTTTCTGTTAAAGCAAAGAACTCTAAATTAATTCATGTGTAGTTCTGAAAGATCATAGAATCATAGAACAGTTTGGGTTGGAAAGGGCCTTAAGAGCATCTAGTTCCAACACCCCTACCATAAGCAAGGCCACCTCACACTAAACCATGCCACCCAAGGCTTCTTCCAACCTGGCCTTGAACACCACCAGGGATGGAGCGCTCACAACCTCCCTGGGCAACCCATTCCAGTGCCTCACCACCCAAATAAGGAAGAATTTCTTCCTTATATTCAATCTAAACCTCCACTGTTTAAGTTTGAACCCGTTACCCCTTGTCCTGTCACTACAGTCCCTAATTAAGAGTCCCTCCCCAGCGTCCCTATAGGCTCCCTTCAGATACTGGAAAGCTGATTAATACAAGCAGAGCGGACCAAATGATACCTCAAATGCCTTATTCTCTCTCTTATCAGGTGCTTTTCCTTAACATCTGCCTACTGGTGCCTTGCTGGACTTTAAATACAGCAAAATGTCTTTGCTCTTGGATACCAATAGGAAAACTTAAGACTCAGATGACCTATAAAGCCAAAAATGACACTTTGGAAATGATGACATGAACTTCATGACTGTCTACACATGTGTAAGCACACATCATGCAGAGGAACACAATGAGAACTTATTTAGGTTTTGTGAAAGTCTGGAATTCATAATGGACCACTTTCTCCTTTTTACCTCCTCCTCAGGTCACATGAATATAGCAGATTTAAAAGACAGATTGCTTTTGCACCTGTATCAATTGACAGGAAATTCGGAAGGACTTGGGATTTTGATAGCTGGCCTACATCCCACAAAGAGCAAGACTTTTTCCATAGTGACATAACAGACCATTGAAACAGTTCGGTTTACAAACAAGTTTGGTATGTTCCACTGGGATGACAACTAAATAATAATGTAACACTGTAAACAAGCAAAGAAAAGCAGTTGCATTCACTATTTTCTATACACACAAACAGAAGGGTTGGCATTCTCATTCAACCTGGCAGATTACTTTTACAGTTAGGGATTTGGCATATAGAACTTCACAGGTATCAGCATATTGCCACACATGGGCAATGCTCATTTAGTTTTGTACTTAGTATACATACCCTTCCCATTTCAAACTCCCGACAGGCCATTACAATTATCTGAAAAGACAAAAAGATGCTTGAAGTTAGCTGGTTTTAGATCAAATAACTTCAACACTTTACTATTTTCTTCTGTCTGGGCCAAAACTGATAATTGGTTATTACTGAAGAGACAAATTAAATCTGTTTCGCAGACTGCAGATGCACACCCTCTGAATTCTAAAATAGCACCCAAGTTTTACTCCACACAAAATCTACAACACTAATACAGCACTTTAAAGTTACTTGATCCAAGCACACTGTAATCCTGTACAAGCACCTTATTTATTCAGCCCGATTGCAAAGTCTAGATTTAATCATAAAAATAGAGAACCATTTGCTGACTGGAAGAAATAGAGCTGTATTTGCTTAAAATTACATAGCCTGCTTAAAATACGTGCAAAAACACATTTACAAACCGAGAATCAGACGTCTTAGGCAAAGCTATTTCAGATACAGATGAATAGCATATAATAGCATCTGTATACACATTCAGATGAATAGCACAGGTATTTGTTACATGTAACCATGACTTAAGTGTCTGATAAAACACTTGGAAAACATTTTTAGGAATAATTTGTTGAACATACCCAGTTTTGGCAGTACTTAAAAGTTAAGTCCTGACAATAGCAGTAATTAACCCAAATTAGCAAAAAACCCCATAAGTAGGCTTTTTTTTTTGTCGTTTCACATGCTGCTTCTGTACCTGATTTTGTCAGCCCACTTAGAAGTTGTAAGGTCTCCTAGAGGACAGATGTAACCAAGTATCAACCTATCCATGATTTCATATTCATTCAATGAAATTTTTACTTTGAATTTACATTATTAAATTGAATAAATAATATAATGATATAAAGAATGATATTTAAACTACAAAAGCAAGATTTGAGAAGTAAATGGAATGAACTGTCAACATTTTTATAGTAGTAGCCAGGTCACACAGAAGATACCTTATCACTGTGCTATGAAATAAGGAAGTACTCAATTTTGGTTTTTAAGTAGGTACTTACAGCAACATTGTATTCCCATATCATCCTCCAGAAGTCTATTACCGTATTTGCTAATGGTCCCTGGGTAGCAACATACGCTTTTGGCCCATGTACTCCCTAGGATTGCACAAAGAAACCATTAATGTTTATAAAGAAAATATATCTGCACTGAATAAAAAAGGCTTGAGGTTATAATTATGTAAAATTAGGGTATCTTTAATTTTTTGTTGATACAACAGGAAATGTGAATATGAAATGAGTCCCATTCACATTAGTGGGAATTTTGCAGATGATTTCAAGAGGGGCCCAAGATGACAACAGCTACTGTGCTGCCAGAGACTAACACAAAATATGAATCTTCCGTATGTTCAAATTCAGAAGGTTCCCTTTAAGCCCGCATTTTCTTTAGTACTCAAACATCTAACAATGATAATCTGAAAATCTGCTGCTAAAAAGCATCCTCTTGAACAAATTTAAGTTCCTCCTTCCAGTAATGCCGCATTTCAAAACTCCAAAATTTTAATATTCATTTTAAATAAATCTTGGAGCATTTTCATTCACCTTGTAATACTAAACATTCAGCAACTGAGATTTATAAGAACACCCCTTTCTGAATAAGCATTACTGCATAGAAGCTGCATCAGGGTAAGGATACAGGAAAAGCCCAAGATATTCACCCTTTGAAACAAAAGTGTAACACTGTCCTGGGTTCAGCAATAGCAGTCAGTTTTTCTCCTCCTCAGTAGCTGGTGCAGCACTGTGGTTTGATTCAACTTGGGAACAAAACTGATAACAGGGATGTTTTTAGTTACTGCTCAAATGTTTTGTTCTGACTAAGGACTTTGTGAGTCTCATGCTCTGCCAGGGAGGAGGGAGGCCAGGAGGAAGCAGGGACAGGACACCTGACCCAAGCTAGCCAAAGAGGTATTCCATACCATAGCACGCCATGCCCAGGATGTAACTGGGAGTTATCTGGAAGGGCTAGTTCTCTCTCTGGGGTGTTGGAGGAGGGATTCGGTTGGTGGTTGGTGGGGTGTCATGAGTTATCTGTCAGTGGTTGGTGAGATGCTGTGTTCTTTTCCCTTGTTATTTCCTTTATCACTATTACTATTGGTGGTAGCAGTAGTGATCTGTGTTATACCTTGGTTACTAAACTGTTCTTATCTCAACCTGTGGCAATTGCATTCTTTTGATTCTCCTCCTCATCCCTCTGGAAGCAGGGGAGGGCAAGAAAGGGGGGTTGAGTGAGTGAACGAGCTGTGTGGCTGGGTTTAAACCATGACAAACACTTTCAGCCAAATCCTGGCTTCTCTTTAAGAATGTTAGATATAATTCCATTGCCATACTCCTGCCATGAACTACAGGAAGTGCATATTAACATAGACAATTTGTCAAACACCTCATTTATGATGCCTAAAACCAACTTCTCAAGTGTGGTATTTTCAACACCATCAATTGTTAATAGAACAGTATCTGAATTTTCCTATGTATGTAAGTTCCAATTTGGTTGCCTGTCACTTCAAAATTAAGTTATTTTATATTAGACTAAGATTAAAACTGAAAAAATTGTCTCATAAATGGCATCATCTTTGCATTTTTGAGTTATAAGAAAATCTTCACTCTCACCTTCATATTCTTATCTCAGTCTATAATATTAAAACTGCACTGAGAGGAAATAAAAGCTTAAAAAGAATTTAAGAACTGTTAAGACAGTAATACATACCTTAATGAAGTTTGCGTTAATGTAGTCTGAATCTTGTGGGGGAGTTTTCAAGGTCAGTTTAACCCGGCTATGATCAACTAAAAGAAGAATGTTTTTTTAAATACAAGAATTACAACATATGCAAATCAATGTGTAACAGTAAATATAATATATACAGTACATATTATATGTATAAAGGAAATTAAGCATTAAAGAATGTTTCCCAAAGATAAGTCACAGAAGCAAGTCAGTTTATTTAATATCCCTCCCCTAACTGGAATTCCAAAAGCAATTCATCACAACGACACAAAATTCAATTGATCAGAAATAACCAAAAAATTATAGTTACACAATATTAACACAGATTATGATGGTCAGAATTAAAGCACAGCTACAGAAAGCAGAAAGAATTAACCACCAGTGCATAGTTCAAGCAGCCACCAGGTCTTAAGAGTCTCTGACAGGGAGGACTCCCAAGTATTTCAACACTGAAACATGCACTGGGGTTTAATGCTCAGGCACAAAATGACATTATCTCTGAACACAAGGTGTAGGCACTTTCTTGGGCATTTCTTAACTAGAAGCAGCAGATTCCTTCATGTAGGAGTGTTGACATTTCAAGTTTCTGCCTTGAGCATTACTGTCTCAGGAGACAGCTTCTTACAAAAACAGCAGATCTTTGGAGACCAAAATCCTCAGCAGTCTTAAAACCAGCCTTTATTACTTGTTGACAGAATAAACTTAACATCTTGGAATTCTCTTTGGTGTCAAAAAAAATAATTAATTGCATTTTTAATACAGAAAGAACTTGTTTTTTATTAAGAAGGAGTGTAGGGGTTGCTAGGTTCACCAGTCCTTCCAGCTCTTCTTGATACCAACACTTCCCAGCTATCACATTAAAAAAGAAATCATTCAAACTATCTCTATACTAGAGGCTGTTATAGTTGGGATCAAAAAAAAATTAACTTTGAACTCTGCAGAAACAGCATCTGCTCAAGTGATTCCTGTTACTTTCTGCTCCCAGGGTCAACTCCTCAACCACAGAACAGCTGCTAAAACTTTTATTAGAGCTAAATTCAAGAAAAAGATATAAAAAGGAGTCTATTTAAAAGAGAAAATACGGTTGGTTGGGTTTAGGGTTTTTTTTTGTCAAAACATCACTGGTAATAAAACAGGGAACTGTGCCCACAAGTACATGTTAAAGAGTTATTTCTGTACAGAAACCTTCTCCAAAAAGCTTCCAAAATACTTCCTTTGAAGATGGTGAAATTTTCTGCCAGAGCACTGATAACATACAAAAAATGTCTGTGTTACCATGTAATGCTTCCTAAAAAAGCACAAGTGTAGATTATGAGACATTTAGATCACAGATCTAAAGATAACACACTCTTACATAAAGGCCTGGAGAAACCCCTTCAAGCACATTACACGGTACTACACTCATGTAACATAAAAGCAAGAACACTTCTAAGTATGCAACAGTGTCACAGACTTCATACTCAAACCTACTTTATAATGGCAGACCTGAAAGGGGGAGGGTGTAGGTTAGATGCAGGGAATAAATGCTTTACTGTAACTGTAATGAGGCACTGGCAGAGGTTGCACAGAGCAGCTGTGACTACCCCATCCCTGGAAGTGCTCAAGGCCAGGTTGGATGGGGCTTGGAGTAACCTGGTCTAATGGAAGGTGTCCCTGCCCATAGCAGTGAAGTTGGAACTGGATGAGCTTTAAGGTTCCTTCCAACCCAAACCATTCTATTGTTTTACAATCTACCAAAATGCCAGCATAGAAGAAAGAGTATAACAACTTTTATTTTTAAGACAAGAACAAATTCCCATCTCTTTTTCACTTTCACAGTATCCATTGAACAGGTTTCCTCTCAGCTTAACCAAACACAAACCCCCCAATAATATTAAACAATTTTGCTGCAGTTGAACTTAATATTACACTACTCTTCAACATGTATATCATGTATAGCATATATATACATACACACACACATAATTCTCCAGCAAAATAGAAACACCTGTGCCTTTCCTTCTCAGTGTAGCACCAAGCACTATACCACCACCGTAAACAATCTAAGGCCTGTGGCTTTAGAGCAAAGCTCCCTGCTGGAAGTATTGTTTCAAGTGCTGGTAAACAGTAAAACTTCCAGCACTAGAAAAAAAGAGCATAGAGGTGTACAACAACGTGAAACACACAGTCAGTCACTGGAATTTACTACTAGATCACACTCTGAAATTGAAAGCTAATGATGCTTAAACCATTTTCAACTTCGAATTGGTTATAAACTTCCTAACACTTCTGAGAAAGCTGAGCAGAGTGAAATGCATCTGTTGCTCATCTTCTGGGATATGAAAAATAGCATTTGTCAGACAACTACCATTTAACCTCACTGTCAGCTGTTCATACTGAGAAGCACAGCAAGAGCTTCTGAAATACACTGCCCACAAGCTACACAAAGTGAGCTTGTAACACGCAGTCTTGTCTTACGGGTCACTGGTCTGTTCTAGCCACACAGTGGTGGCTTTAAAACTTAAATTCAGCTTTGACCCTTGTTTTCTGTGATTGTACCTTAAAGAGAATTTGATTTGGGCTCTACCAAAATACAAACCGAGCATAATCCAGCACTGAAAGTTCTGTGGCACCACTTGCAGGATACAAACAAGCAAGCAAAAAAAAAAAACAAAAA